>JACXGI010001491.1:12632-91512 GCA_016801175.1 Esox masquinongy | reverse complement strand
TAGAGAGGACCCAGGCTCAGAGGGGTGACCAGTCCTCTTCTGGCTGTACCGGGTGAACATATTAAGAGTACAATTGTAATAATTAATAAGTGCACGTGGGCTGAGTCCAGAGTCTATTTAAACTTAGTCCAGGTCGGAAGCATGACCAGATGGACAAGGACAGGGACAACACAGGGAGGGGGAGGTGTCAGCACAGTGGAAGCTGAAATCATCAGGTATCGTCTTGATCTGCAACACAACCAGGAGGACTTTGGACCGGGACAGCAACGGGTCTTTCAAGCCTGGTACTCCTCAGGTGTGGGCCAGGACCTCATGTCCTCCTAAGTTTAAAACGGCAGGAGACAGGAAAAATTTAGAAAATGCATTCCTTAGATCTACAAGGATTTATAGGTCAAACCAGGTTATTAGGATAGATGAAGTTGGAAGACCCACCTACTTTACAAAACTAAAATTATTTCCTTGCCTGCATTCTTATACTTAGCCAGTTGGGAGGTCCCCAACCTGCCTGAGATGTTGCTAAATTGCAGTTTTACAAGAAAATCCCTGTTACGCATGCAGGTACCCTGTATGTGCGTTTGTGTTTTTCCCCCTCCTGCCGTTTCCCCAGGTGTCCCTTATGTTCCTGATTATGCTCGTTGGTGTTTTCCACCTGGCAGTCACGAGTGCATCGCCTGACTATGCTGATTGTCTCCCCCTTCCCCAAACGAACCTAGCCTAATACACGCCAATCAATGGCACTGCGCCAAATACCCCCGTTTCGTAGTCCTAGTTATCTTGACACCTCTTACGATGTTTCCAATTCCAGGCCAGTCGTGAGAACTACAGTCTTTAATTACTCAACACTCCAAAGCCGGTTTATGACGCGACTTTTCACGAAGAGGAACCGCAAAGGAACTATCAACAGTCAAGAACAGTTAGAATCCTGACTGGCAACAGCTCCAGCATGGGACATTCTTCTACTCTTCCCTACTTTTAAAGAAACCCCACCACTGGGCATTAGGACATATCGCGACACACATGCCTCACTATTGTTACAACCCCCCCCCTGCTGTGAGGGATTAACATATCAATGGAGGACAGAGTGTGACTGGCAATGATTCCAGACCTTGACTTTTAACAAGTGTCCACCAGTAAAGACATTAGGATATTTCACGACTTTTACCCTGTAACCCCCCCCTTATCCCATTGTTCTTTTTCCTACCCCATGTTTATTCAGCCACAGCGTATAACAGTAAAATGCTTTATTTTTTTAAGTGCAAAAAATACAGTATTTCACAATGAATGTGTACAAATAAACAGATGTACAATTGTCAAAGTAGTTTAAACAAGTTCAACAAGAAAATTTTTGTATGTACCCTCACAGCGATGCAGCAACAGAACGTTCTTTAAAGTATACAAACAATTTCACAGGGTTACAAGAAAATGTTATATTAATTCAAATCAAATAAATGTTGGGACAAATTACTATAAACAGCAATGTACTTAAATTAATAGTTACATTTAAAGTGGAAATGCTTGCAGGTTGCCAGCAATTATAATATGCTTTATAATCCTTAATTCAATGTTAGAGTTTGCAGCCAGGCTATTTCTTACCTTCAAAGTCAGTCCAGCTCCATTCTTCATCAATACATTTTAGACTAATCTGATTTACCACTAATCCCAGCACACCAGTGTTGTGTCGACTGTTCTACCTGAGATATGAAAGACAAAACATTCCTTTTCAGTACAGTATTGGAACCATCTATTGCAAATGTACATATTCAACCAATGCAGTAAAGCAATAAATGTGAAAATCTTTGTCATGCCCTTTCTACACTTATCAAATAACTATGTCTATAGATAAATGGTAATTAACAAGTTATTAATCAAGTTAAACTCAATAACAAGATGTTAACCAATTCATATAACTAGTGTTTATTGTAGTGTTATTACCGCCAAATTATTCCTCCCCAAAGCCCACAATCCAGACAACCTAAGACTAATCTTGTTTAATACATTTGCATGATGAATGTTCAATTTCACGCAGCCACCATACATTTAAGGGGTTTATTTCTTTTGACTATTTTAACATTTTTATAAAGTAATATAAATTCACATTCACCTTTCATGCGGCCTATACTTTCCATCCTCGCCAGCAGTATTGTGTGGGTCCCCGACCGCACGCTATGAAAATGGGGTAAATCCTGGCAATTAGCAAGTGATAAAAATTCTAATAAAATCACAAACTGCACAAATCTATCATAGTAGTAGGTACTGTAGTTAAACGTTCAACTTACAGATAATATATTTCTTTCGAGAAGACCAGGGCCCGGGCCTTCCGTGGAGAAAGCTATTAGAAATACAGTCAATAGTCTGGTTAATTTGCTAGGTATGTATGTGTATAAATATTTATATAATGTTTTACCAAAGTTACTCTAATTACAATGCGCTTTATATTGCTTTCTGTATGTAACAACGGTACCCAGCAAGCTAGATAGCTGAAACACAAAACAACTCGTTAACGCACGTACTGCTAGCTAATGTACAGACAGAGTAAGCAAGCTCTTAATCGACCTTGATTTGTAGTAACAAAATTACTTGGACTGCCTTGAACTGTTGTCGCGTTTTCAGTAGCCATTTCCATGGCTTGGTGAGTAGAGTAAAAATTGCTGGAATGCATTGTCGACGATTTTAGACTGATTACAACCGCCAGTAAAACACAATTGCGAAATAAAACTTTCTCGTGAGTTTAAAAAAGAAGCGGGCTGTAGTGAACTCCAATCCTCTTAATTTCATTGGTCATTGAAAATCGTCACGCCCTTACTCCTGGTTTTCTTCGCCAGATTGGGTTATTTAGTTTTCCTTCACTACGCCCTCCTACTTCCATTAATTTGATTGGCCATCGAAACATATTGTCTGTGCCTAGACCGTCACAAACAGGTTTTGAGCCATAATCGGAAAACAATGTGTCATCTCCGCTCTTTTATTTATTTAACACCTGAAAGTAATTTGCTCCAACAGACTTGAGTCAAGTCGCTATAATGTCAAAGTGGAAGGCAGATGATCGCCAACAGAGAAACTGGCCAATGCAGCAGTGTGCATACAGTGCAAAGATATTTGTCGACACAAGCTAAGACAAAAGCAGAGAGGAAATCAATAGAGACAGAAAAGAGTGAGAATAACCAACTGAATAGTGTTTCATTTGTATTTACTTCTGATATTATTTGCCTTCCCCGTAAAAAGCAGTTTGTCATGTCAAATGAAGATAGAGAGGATCTGCATAGGGTTTTCACATTATTATATCCGCCGAGAAACCAAACTTTTGCACAGCTGTAGATCGACCGGTGGGTTGGAGAAGACCAATGCTAGATTCAAGTAAACAAAACAACTCCCGCACCCAGTCTGCGTAACTTGCAATAAGAATTTAATAACAACGTTTCGGTACAAACTTTAGGTTGCCTGCTGAGTGTAAACTAAATCTTGGTACCGAAACGTTATTAAATGCTTATTGCATGTTACGCAGACTGGGTGCGGGAGTTATTTTGTTTACATTATTATATCCAAACAAGGATCTTGCCATTGTTCAGCTGACATTGTTTCTTGAACTTTGCAATATAACATCAAACATCTTGTGACTCAACCAGCCTTTTTATAAAGGCTTTTATTCAATGACTCCTTTGTTATTTCATTTTTCCTTTGTTGCCATGGTTAACAGCCACACACTTGTAAACAATAAATTTTTTATTTTGGAACAACTTTTGTTGCACTTTCAAAATTATTTTAAAGCCATATAATGTACTAAACATTTTTCAGTGTGTTAAAATGGATACAATTATTTGATTTAAATTATTTACAAGTATACAACATTTTAAAATAACTGGGTTATTTCACTGAATGAACTATTTCTATACTACTTTTTGTCCAAAAGTACAACACTTTAAGAATACTGCTTCTTAACTTTAGGTTGCCTGCTGAGTGTAAACTGTTGAAATTAGAATGAGGACAAAAGACAAGTGTTAAGAACTAATTTGCATGTGCAAAGTTTGAGGAGTTTCCAGAAATGTCAAGAGCTGACCTCTTACGACTGGTTAAAATCATTTTATATCACGACTTCTCTGTACTGGCCTTTTACCTGTCACCATTACAAAGATCTTTACTTGTATGGACACACTCCGAAACAGGCCTTTTCATGCAGTGTGGGAACCCCCTCAGCCACAACCACCAATAGCACGAGCAGGTCTCAAATCCACGACCATAGTGATGCAGTTGCACTGATAGGTAGGCTGTATCAGAGAATTCTAAAAGAGAATGTCAGTCAGTACACCCAAGAACTGAATCTGATGTACACCTGGGGGTTGCAACAGGACAATAGTTTAAAAAAATAAGAAAATTTACATCAGAAAGGCTGAACAGCCATACATTTTAAGTCAGGAACACATATGGAAAAAGATAAATAAATACAAATACCTTTTCCTAGTGCTGTCATGCACGTACATCATATGAAAAGAAACTACTGAACCAGTGAAAATGTGTGATTGCATTTCATTATTTGTTGTATCGGCTCTATTAGCTACATTTCTATGTGCACATTTCAAGAGAAGGTTTGTCCAAAAGAATCAAAGATTATTTTACAACTATTGGCTACAATGGACTTGTATAACTCATATTTTAGAGAAACTCACTTCACTGTTTCACCTCCCTGAAAACAACCTCAGAATCAAGAACACAGATTGCAAAGAAGCTGGGTAGGCAGAGTGAGGAGATTCCTAGATCTAACCTTTTCCTAGATCTAACCTTTTCCCTTTTTCATTTGACACTTAATCAACAGTTGTCGGTAACTTCCAGTCTTTACTAATGGGCTTAATGGGTGAATGATTATAAAATGGACGGTCAGCAATTTCTTGATTTTATCAAAGAAACAAAAAGTATTTAACAATGAATCACCATTGTATTAAGCAGCATTGTATTGGCACACTACAATATTTATTAATATGGAATACATTTTGAGTCAAAGACAAATTTAATGTGACCAGCAGTTTAAAATACTGTCCTCCAAATAATTAGAAATTATGGTTTCTTTGAACATTTATTAAACCACCACATAAACCACCACATCTTAAATCCAGACATTATGGCCATGGTAGCAGTGACACTGCCAACATTTTGGGTCTCCATGTCTGCTGTTCAGTGTGGGTATTGGTCCAGCTGTCAAAGGCCTGGCAATGGGACTTACTTCTGGGCTAGAGGGACAAGACAGAGCAAATAATCACCTACATGAGTTAGGGTAGAATATAACATTTGTCCATTCAGAGACTGACATATGCCTTTTGCATCACCTAACAAGTTAAACAGACTGGTAATTAACCAACACGTTCGCTCTGCCTACTTTGAACTTTTGTGTATTATTTACACATCAACTCAAAATCCAAAGCAGTGATTACTTCAAAGTAACAGGTGAAATGTGTGTTTAAAGTATTGGGATGGAGCCTGTGTCTTGATCACTGACCTGCTTCTTCCCTGGGAAGCAGAATGACCTGACAAGATGTTTATGGTTGGTTCTGATGGCAGGGAGGTGTTTATGGTGGGTTCTAGCTTTGCAGAAGGAGGGTGTGTGTTAAGGACACAGTCTATGGGAACTGGGTTGACAGATACACTCAGTCTTAACTCCAAAACTGGCCACGTGGAGCTGGGAGTGGAAGGTAGACAGTATTATGGTTGTAGAGAAGCCAGTGCTGGGTTAGTAGCATGACTACCACACATGGGTTTATATGGGTGGATAGGTCAGTAGGCTACCCGTCATCTGCCATACTGAGTGATCCCCAGCAGTGGGCGAGTAGGATACCCTCTCTTTTACTGGGGTCATGTCAGTTCAGCTTCAGCTCGCCTCTCTGCCAGACTACCTTCAAACACACACACACACAACATCCCTTCAGTGTTATCATTTCACACATTCCAAATTGAACTGTGTGCCTAGTAACCTAATTAGCTTTGCTTTTGTTTGTCCCAGTTCATTCTATAAAACGTTTAATAGTGTTTACAGCTTACTTCCAATGGTAAAGTTAGCTACATAATCTATTAGATAGCTACGTGTGCCCAGCAAATTCATGTTGGCTGGCTGCATTAACATAATCAAGTCACTCACCTAACTATTTTTTTCAGCCATAAAGAAGTAATTATTTTGCCACAAACGCAATTTAAGGGAAACTCATCTAACTAGCTAGCCAGCTATGTCTGGTCCACAAGACGAGAGCAATTAGAAGATACAGGAAGTTAGCCAGGTATAGGTAATTAACATCCATGTCAGCTAGCGAGCTTGATGCACTTGATTAAACCAAAATAAACGGACCCTGTTCCGCAGCACCTCCTCTTTCCCCGCCTACCTTGACAAGTGCTGATTTTCAATATCCTAAGTGAGAAACAGAAAGCGAATAGTGTGATTTCTGTAAATTTCTCCCAGCTTGAAATAACAGAAAATGGAAAACGAGCGCTGTATTGGTTCTCCATCACCTTGTTTACTGTGGGATAACTAATGAACGAATCGTACACGGATCTACACGGACCCTAATAGCCCATAGGATTAGGCAGCCATACATGCTAGAATTATTAGCTTTGCGTCCATCGTGCTGAAGTTACTAATCGTTATTGGTAAGTAGGATAAAATGCCCCATTTTGGAAATCAAATGCCCGTCCAACATGTTTGTTTTGTTACTGACCTGTATCTACTTGACAAGTAAGCAGGTTAGGACTGTAACCTGCTAATAGTTCGTTTTAACCAGCAAGGTAGTAGATCAATTTAGCTGTCATGTACAAAAGTCCAGGGGCCAGCGAGGTAGAGTTAGTTTTATAATGGACATTCATATTCGCCCGACGAAACCAACTAATTCAGGACAATGAAAAGTATGGGTTCTTGATCAGGTGAAGGTGGACTACAATACACACTTTTCAATGTATAAATCAAAGAATTTGTATATTTTTTCGTTTTTCCAAAATATCATTTTTTATTGTGATTAGAATTAAAAATTCAATAGCATCTACAAAAAGTGTGCCATGACAACAAAGGTGGTATTTTCAGACTCGGGGGAGAATGGGCTACAATCTACGACAAAGTTGTTTTTAGTTATCTGAAAATCTTTAGCAAATTTTTGCGTTTACCCTTAGAAATTCAATAGCGTCTACAAAAAATGTGCCATGACAACAAAACTGGTATATTCGGACTCGTGGGGGGATGGGCTACAATCTACGCTTTTAGTTTTTCAAACTTTTTTTGCAAATTTTTGCGTTTACCCTTCAAAATTCAATAGCGTCTACAAAAAGTGTGCCATGACAACAAAACTGGTATATTCGGACCCGTGGAGGGATGGGCTACAATCTACGGCTTTTAGTTTTTTTGAAATTTTTTGCAAATTTTTGAGTTTAGCCTTAGAAATTCAATAGCGTCTACGAAAAGTGTGCCATGACAACAAAACTGGTATATTCTGACTTGGGGGAGGATGGGCTACAATCTACAGCTTTTATTTTTTCGAAATATTTTAGCAAATTTTTGAGTTTATCCTTAGAAATTCAATAGCATCTACAAAAAGTGTGCCATGACAACAAAAATGGTATATTCGGACTTGGGGGGGGGGGTTATTTTCATAGTTTTTTAATAGTCGTTATCATAACAATCTTATGATAACAACTATCATGGATCCATGATGTTAAGCACATCACTTGAATAATATCTTTGACCCTTTTAAGGGGAAATGAGTGCATTTTTTATTATCTATACATCTTCAACCTAGCCTTTATAAGCTCTGTAGGTAACTGGTCATTATTAATCATCCAGTTGATAAACAGCTGAAGGACACACACATTTACCCAGAAATACTGTTAATTTTGGACATTTAAAATGAACACTTCAACTGAAGACATTTAATGGAAGACGTTATCCCAGCAGCTATTGGAACTGCAAACTGGAGTTTTTTGTCTGTACACAAGGAGGACAAGGTTTACAAGTACGTACTTACATGTATTACTTCAGTACAATTCATTTGCAAAAATGTTTTCTACAGTCTATGTCTTCAGGTTTTTAATCAGTGTTCTCACATTTTTATCCATGGTTGTTCCCTTATGTTACAGATGTATATACAGGGCATAGACAAAAGTACAATAGGTGTATGGCTATAATAAAGTCCACATTTGTCATTTCTTAATAATGTATTATAATACCAAATGACTATTTTTTGTTTATTACCTTTACTGTATTGGTCAGGATTAGGCAACCCTTTAGTCCTCATCCTGGAGGGCCACGTACAATTAATAGTGTGCGGCAAAAATACCTCCCGAATTACGCTCATCCATTGGTTTGGTGCTAGTGAAGTTTGGTGGTATGTAGTAGCATCTTCTGGTATGCACGCCCCGTGCGTTCTTTACTGAATTATTTATCCGAATTAACGAATCTGTGATCGCCACGCAGGGAGCATTTCGAATACACTTCGCTCCATCGAATTGCTGCTGTTCCGGAACAAAAAAACATATTTCTGTGGGTTGCAAATTTCAGGGCCATTAACTATTAATGAACGGAAGGCTGCTATGCAAAGAAATTGCAGCTATAACGCCGAACATGACCCGGCGAGTGATGCGTAACTTCAGAAATCGACTAAATGTGTATCGCGAATGAACGCCACCATTTGGACGATATCATATTCAAAACCAATTGAAAATAAACTGTATTTCATGCACTTTTCGGTTATGTAATAACATTTTGAATAGCATTTACCAAGCCTTTTTTGTTACCCTTTAAAATCCAGGAGATTTTCATGCCGTTACCCTGTATTTCTTAATTGAACAACCTGGAACACAGGGTGAATTGACTTTCACCCATAACTTAAGGTAAGCCAATGTTCTGTGTTTTTTTTGTTCATGTTGTATTGTATTTTAATGTTGTAATTTGTCATATGTACATTCATATAACATTCAATAACAAGGGCAAATATGACCACTATATTAACTTGCTACAGTTGAAAATGCATTAATTTAATTGCAAAATTTCAAGTAGTTGTAACCAATGTGATTGTTCAACAAAACCTTATCTAGGGCTATGTAGCCAATATTAAAATGTTTCACGCAATTTTACCACTTTTGTTGTCATGGCACACTTTTTGTAGACACTATTGAATTTTTAAGGATAAACTCAAACATTTGCTAAAAATTTTGAAAAAACTAAAAGCCATAGATTGTAGCCCATCCTCCACCAAGTCCGAATATACCACTTTTGTTGTCATGGCCCACTCTTTGTAGACGCTATTGAATTTCTAAGGATAAACCCAAAAATTTGCAAACATATTTCAAAAAACTAAAAGCTGTAGATTGAAACCCATCCCCCCTCGTGTCCAAATATAACACTTTTGTTGTCATGGGACACTTTTTGTAGATGCTATTGAATTTTAATATCATTATAAAAAATTATATTTTGGAAAAACAGTTTGGAAAAAATATAAAAATCTTTGATTGATACATTGAAAAGTGTGGATTGTTGTTCACCTTCACCTGATCAAGAACACATACTTTTCGTTGTCCTAAATTAGTTGGTTTTGACGGGCGAATATGAATGTCCAATGAATGTCCATTATAAAACTAACTTTACCTCTCTCCAGGAGCTAATGACTTTCAAGAGGGGAGGATTTCTTTGTCATTTAAATTATGCTATATGGGCTTAGAAAATACACTGACATGCGGATATAGGGGTGTACCGATTTCGATTCTAGTTAGAAAATGTTTAGGTTCGATTTTGAAGAGGAGTTTGCGAATTCTGTGATTAAGTAACCGCACGTCATTGATTGTGGCCATCTGTTACTACCTCCACGATATCCATGCGACCGATCGTGTACGGTTCATGTAAAGGAGTTGGCATTAAACGAATTGCACTCATTAAACCGTTAAAAACAACTATACCGCTCTATACTTGCAGGCCTATCATTTATTTAACTTCGGTAGCAACAGTAAGACCCTACATTAGAGATTTGTCAGCAACAAAAAGACTTCAGATTTTCATATGTTGCCTTCAAAATAAAGGTCTGTGGTGAGTCTATAATTTGTGTTGTGTAGGCTACATTTTCAAAATAATACCATGTGGGGGAAATTATGAATGAAACACAATTTCAATAAAACTTTACATAGATTAAAGAATATTATAAGGTGGAGCACCGAAGAAATGGTTAGAGCTTACATGATCTAATATAAAAAAATCCTATTTTGATGTTATTGTTTTTTATTTGCTTGTGCTCATTTGCTTTGGAGATTGATTGTGTAATACATCCAACCACACTAGATGTGTTTACACTGCACCTTAGCCTAGGGCTAAGAGCATCCTAAACCCTGGGCTAAGGGCCTCCTAAGCCCAGGGCTAAGCAAGTGTTCACACTTGCATATTTTGAAGTGGGAAAGCACCACCTTTAGCCTAGGGCTAGCTGGCCATGCTCTTGAGTAGTGTTAGCAACGACTTTTCAGGGCTAGCCCCAGAAAAACGGTGACAAAATAACCAGTGTGAAACGGGGTCAAGAACAAACCATAGAACGTTTATTGTCCAATCACAAAAGCTGCCCTTTCAGTTACTTTACATACGTTTGTGACGCGCACCGTTACCAACAGCTCCGTCTGTTTTGGTCCTTTCACTCTGCAACGTTTTGTCGTTTCATTATACCAGTTAAATCTTAGCGAAGTAGTTACTGCAGCTTGCTTTGGATGTAAATCCAGCAAATATGTCGAAAGAATTAATGTTGGCTAACGTTTTTCTCTTTCTTTGCGTAGTTTTGACAAAGTTGTTCAAGCAAATACCGACAGGGTGGGCATCTTGATCAGTCGATGTCATGAAGTCGTTAATTGAATTGTGGTAGCGTAACATTGATCATGTGTCAGTGATGTAGACTACAGTAACATTATTCGCATGCCAGAGAGAACGTAACATTTGCAGCTTATAATAGAATGTAAAATGGTATTGTGTTGTATTTGTCAGTTAGCCCAGGGCTTAGGAACACAAGTGTGAATCCTTAGCCTAGGGTGAAGCCTTAGCCCAGGGTTAACAAACTCTTGTGTGAACACAGGCTAAGCTAACCCGGAGCCAGTCTTACCCTGGGACAATGCAGTGTGTAAAGGCCTTATATTTTCCATCCCACCACTGTAATGTACATGGGATACTTTTTGCTGAAAAACTCTTCAGTACCGCAGTGAATTTATTGTACGAAATCCTCAGGAGAGTTTGTAAAATTACAAATTTACAAAGTTTGTAAAATGTAAAATTACAAATATAATGTGAAATCATGTGGCGCTGGGCTACATCAAGCAAAACAATATATTGTTGTCCCTCTTTATGTTGTCCCTCAATATATTGTTGTCCCAATGCAACACACTATACTGTACATGGAATTCATATTAGCTCATTAGTTAGCTGCTAGTAGCTTATTAGGAGTCTGGTTTGTTACTCCATCTAAAATTATTCTGATGACATCAACATTATAACAGACAGTTTAGCTATTAATAATTTGCATTTTAGATATGGTGTTATGAATTCCAGCCTCAGTAGCTAATTAATCCACTGTTTTCATTTGTACAATAACTTGCGACTGTAGGCAAATATTTATTGGAATGCAACATTGCCATTATTAATAAAAAAAAACTACCAAGCAGAGTCAAATAATGGCTAACGTTAGCGATAAATGCTATCGACGTTAGCAAGCTAGTAACGTTAGCTAACGGAAATATATTCAACTAACCTCAGTTTAAGATAACGTTAATCCATCTAAAATCATTTTGGTGACATGAAAATTATAACATACGGTTTAGCTAATAATAATTTGATCATTTAGAGATGGTGTCATTCTTTCAAGCCTCAGTAGCTAATCTATGCTCATATAGCTATGTTAATTCTCTGTTTTCAGTTGTACAATGACTTACTAATGTAAGCAAATGTTTAGTGGAATGCAACGTTGCCATGATTATTTTGTCAAAAATAATTGCTAGAAGAGCCTCAGTCTAAGCTAGCGTTAGTTCACATTAAATCATTCTGGTGACATGAACATTATAACCAATGCTTTAGCCATTAAAAATTTGCTTTTGGTAGAGAGAGTGTTATGTGTTCAAGCCTCAGTAGATAATCCATCCTCAGTAGTTAAGTAATTTCTGTTTTCATTTGTTTCTACAATTCCACTTCTAACTGAGGGCTAAACTTATCAATTGCACCTTTTTAATTGTAGACATGGCAGTTAAATTAAAACAAAATCTGTAATTTAACAACAACACATGGGCACATAGGCTTTATGCTCATGCCTTATTATAAAAGTATACATATTTTTATAATAAGAATAGGGAGGGTATTTTCCAAATTAATTAAAATCTGGAAAGTTATTGGTTTCATTGTTGCTACCTGTAATAGTCTTTTTTATCACCAAAATTAAACAATTCTAAGATAAAATAGTTTGCTCAATCATTGATATTAATACGCATACTTAAGTAAAAATTCTTTTGAAAATGATAATGATTATCTGTTCTGACCCCATTATTATCTTACAACAAGCAAAAATTGCAATCATTAATATGCTCTGCACTGGGGAAGACTGACAAACCTCCATTCAGTTATATTTATTACATTCTGAAAATTTCAAACAACTTCCTAGTTACATTGTTTGGTGCGATGTTAGGTGTTGTACTGCTGTGATAGTGTCAGACTTTTGAAGTATCTATATTTATCTGATGCAGAATATTGTAATATAATACCACTTGAGGTAAATGTCCTGAAAAAATAATGTCCTGAATTTAACATGCGAACAAAATGTCGTGAATTTTACATGCAATTAAATTCAGTTTGGCCAAACAGTGGCGGCATAATAGCCATAACTCAATATCTGTTGTATTCTCACAGAGTGAAAAAGAACATTTGGTACACATGATCAGGGTTGTGATTTTACTTTGAGTGAATGATATTTCAAGTTGGCCACAAGGGGGCACTATAGGAAAGGAAAAACCATAGATGTCGTATTGCTTGCAACTATGGATATAAGTTGAAAAATATTTGCCGTCTGGCTAGTAGTAGCTTCAATGCTGAAACCCGCTAAATGTTCCTTGCAGCTATAATTATTATTGTTTGTCTGCCGTTTTAAAGTGTTTTTTGCAGATTCCTGTGAGACAAAATGGGGCAAAATGGCCCAAATTTGCACGGTAGTACAGACCCATGGCCTGCAACTTCTGATGCAATGCCATGCAAATCGGCCTCACGGTGGCACTGTCACAAGCAAGTTGCACTTTTTGCAAGCTCACCACGCCCACCCCATGTGAGCTAGAGTATTGATAATTGGTACATAGACCTATCTCCTCACTAGGAACATCTTTGCTAATGGGACCCATAAAATCTGCCATGATGACCAATATTCACGTAATTTTGCATTTGGCATTTATGGACGAAGTTCTTTAGGATCTATAGTAAGCAGACCAGTTTGTCAAAAAAACATGGCCGCTCTTGACCATTGAACTTGTGCATGGGCGTGGTTTTGCATTAATATGCACAAAACCCCAACAGGCATAATGGTATTATAATTCTATTTGTTGCATATGCTGACAACCATGAGACGACAATAATGAGTGCAAGCAATTTTCAATCCACCACATGCTGGCGATTTTGGGATTTTTACATTTGCCAGCTCACCACGCTCACCTCATTTGAGTTACAGCCCTGAACAGAGGTAGTTAAGTCCATCGCCAAAAAAGGGAACATATTTGCAATTGGGATCCATGAACTTTTCCCTTATGGTTTTGCGGCCATTTTTGAATTTGTGAAAAACCCTTAAAACACTTCTCCTATGGCACTAAATGGCTGATATTCACTTGACTTAACATTTGGCATCTATGGTCAAAGGTCTTCAAAATGTATATTTCCCAGTTCAGTAAGACAACAAAATATTGACCTATGAACTTATGTAGATGTGTGGTTTTGCGCATTTAGGCACATAATTCCTACACGCTTAATCAGATTTTATTTTTACTTCACAATCTTTAGACGACAATGTGTGCAAGCACTTTGCATTTAATAGCAGCAGTGGGGCTCCTGCTCCTTGTATTATAGAGGTGAACAGGACTCTCTTCCTTATTGGGAGAGCTGAAAAACCACCAATAGTAACATGCCCCTGCTGTCGTGTGTGAGCTTTCACCAAGTTGTCTGGTGTTATGGAAATTCTTGAACTAATGTACATTTGAGAAATGTCTGCTTTTCTATTACCTGGTATGTAACTCTTGTCTTTGTTTGTGACATACATGTCTGCATAATATCAGAGGATCATTAGGTACTCTGACCATCTGTTTATCTGCCTAAACCAATAAGGGTATCTGTCCTTTGTTCATTAGGAATGTGGCCCTTGGGGGAAGTAGGGGCAATTGGCCCCTTTGGGTAAACACAACAGTAAACACCCAGGGCAGGAAGGATAAGGTGGGGGGACAGCCCGCCCTTTGGGTAAAACCTGTGTGACATAAGAAAGCTGGGCAGCATCCTACCACCCCCCTTTTAACTCTAATAAATATGGACTGTTCATGTATTTTCCTCAGAGGATTATTATGTAAGCTTTTGATGCGTCTCTCTATTTGCAAATAAAAAATAAACTGTTAATTGTGCCAGGAGAATTTGTCTCTGTACTTACTCCTTCAAGAGTTCCTATCAATGGAATTACCATCTCACTGGGCAACCGACATTCTATGATTACCTATGTCTCCTGGATCTATGTCTGTATGCAACCTTGCATTCTCTAGGCTACATCATGGCAACAACAATTCTTTGTATGTACATTTTTGCAAGTGCTGATGTCGTCCCCTATACAGCTACGAAAGAATATAAGTTTGAACCTTGGCAATGTAAAATCAGAAAAACTGTCATGACACCACTCTGTGTTGGTCTCTGTATTTGTACTCTTTTTGTCATGATGCTTGTTCCCGTATATACGATTAAACCTCAAATAATTAACTGTTATGCTAATGACTGAAGGAGTTTTTACTTGATACATTGCGAACATTTTCCATCTTCCACAATTTGGCACCCCAGATGGGACTTCAATATCTTCACGACAATGGTGTCTGCTTTTCAACTCTCTCCAGCTGACTGAACTGCACGCATCACAAATAGGTAAGCAAAACCCCCTTGAAAAATTCGAGTTCATATCAGTCTGTTTTGAGAGTTGAATTGTTTGCACCGGAGCCGGGAGTGACAAAGTCTAATTTATTCAAGCAAAATAACAGTTGATTATGTATGGTACATGTTTTATTGTTGTTTCATTTTTATAATATTGTATTGTACAAGATGTAATATATAGAAAATCCTTCAATAAGAAGTTAAAGAACAAAAAAAGAGATAATATTGAAACTGAAACTGAAATGATAGATAATGAATAATGATCATTAAGAGATCCTAAACATAAATACAGTATAGCCAATTCAAGGTTCCAAAGATTCTGTTGTGAGGGAATAACTAATTTGAGACTCCCAAGAACTTATACGTAAGGGAACCGACTGGTTATCAACTAACGCATGAGATAAGCTAGGTGTGTGACACAAACTCTTTTGGGTCACATTACTCCCCTTGGTGGGTTGCAATAGCAGTGGTTGACAAACCCCTATGTGCCAAGCCAAGGCTGGTCCTAAATAATTAAAATCTGTTATATCCAAGATGCTTTAGGTGAAAATACCCAAGAGCTTTAGATGAGGGGCTAAAAATCTCTACACTGTCAACAGAAGAATGAATGGCCGGCATTGAATGGGTGTTTGAACGAGTGAGCGAGCGAGTGAGAAAAATGTGTTTGTGCTCAATACAGTGAGGCTTAGGATTGTGTGTGTATTGGTGAAGAACTTACATAACTGTCATGGGAAAAACCATGTGTGAAACCATTGCAAATACACCACTGTACTTGTTTTATTTCTATTATCTGTGTTTTGTTAGAAAACAGTAGCAACAGGCAGATACCTAAGATTGTTGTAATGGGAGGAAATGGATCTTTTTCTAAGACATTTCAAGCACTGATACAGCCACAGCAAATTATATGCCAAGTATGCTGGTGATTTTCACTTGGACACAATTATTTTTCCTATTTGGAGTTATTTGTGGTTATTTGGAAAGTAATTGTCCACTACTTTATTTTAGAGATCTAGATTTTTTTAACTTATTCTTTTTTAATAAGTGATATTATTTGAAACGTATCATTTCTTTTGAGTATTATTGACAAGAAACTTATTTGACTATTATTACTTTTATTTGACAGAATAATAAGATAAAACATACTAAGCTAACGTTATCACAACTAGTCCAAGCCTGTACATCCTTTGTCACCAGCTCTCTTGTCTAGGCCATTTAATTGAACAAAATAACATTTAACAGGGTAGAAGTGGTACCAGGTCCATACGCTTAAATCTCCTGGTACACATATGACTCTATAGAGACTTTACAGAAGCTATTACTTGCTAGAAGCTTACATCTTGCTATTATCAAATACCCCCGCACATACAGGTGGTAATGACAGTGTGTCCTGTTACTACCTGGGTAACTCCATGGCAGACAAAGCAGCGAAGGAGGCTGCTCAGATGCCTCTTATTGCTGCTGTAACTCATTCTGCTACTAAACATGTCAATCTGTGTCCAGGTTACACGGTTGACCATATCCATCACCTGCAGACCTCTGTCGCCGAGACTGATAAACAAACCTGGATGACAGCCGGCTGTGCAGCTGGTACCGACGGGATCTTTAGACACCCGTCCGGTAAACCCGTTGCACCAGTCTCACTTCTGCCCAGTCTTTCCGAGTGGCTCATAGAGTGTGCCACACGGGAAAAGGGGGACTTATAGCTAATATAGGCAGACTTTGGTTTGCTCCAGGACTTCGAAAAGCATGTCAAAAATCTGGAGGGAATGCCCAATCTAAGGTACGCAACATACAGAAAACAGGCCCTGTAAAACAAGGTAAAACACCCCCACCACATCATCCATTTACAAATAGATTTTATTGAAATGACAGAGGGCTGGAGACAAACGCTATTGCTTGGTAGGTAATAATAGCCATATTTCCAAGTTGGGTGGAAGCTTTTCCAACACGAAACAATGATGCAAAGACTGTTTTGATATGTTTAATGTGAGAGGTCATGCCAAGGTTTGGTGTACCAGAAATTCTTCATATCTGATCAAGGGACACACTTCAAAAAATGAACTGAAGAAAGATCTGTGCCAAACACCAGGCACTCACCAAAATTATGTAATAATATAGGCAATACAAATGAACTGATTATACAATGCATTTCCATTCTCTGTTGAGGTGTAGCCAAAATAGGACTGGGTTATGTTTATTAATAGAGCTGCATTGGTTATGGGTCATTCCCATTCTGGTACTATACAATATTCAAATAGATTAAAGGCAGAAGCCACAAAATTGTTTATAGTTTTAACTTGCTAAGATTTCGCTGTTTGCTAATAACTGAATGTGTGACAGTTATAAATTAAGATTTTAGTCTGAAGGAAATAGTGCACTATTTGAGATGACGGTCGTCTGGGGTTGCTTTCCCATTCCAATTGGAGAACTCCATGTACACGAAATTGCAGGACTGGCAATTTCTAAATTATGAGCTCATCTAAATTATGAAACACGACCAAGACTTGCTTTAAGTTAGAATCAACTGGCCAATGTTAAATGTATTTTGTTTGTGTGTGTATGTTTAAATGTTGTGTTTATGTTATGTCCAAATGTTGCAAACTGCGTGCTTAACAAAACTAACAACTAACTGCAAACCTGCTTATTTGTGCTATTTGTTCTCTATGTCTGGATGTTTGGTGATTTACGAGTTAATGTCTTCAATGATAAAAAGAGAGAAAGAGAATGTGTGCTACAGTCATGATGACATTTGTAAAACAGTTGTTCCCAATTTAGGTAAAATATTCTCTACAGTAAAAAACTAATGAATAATTAAACATGGTTATGGTAGGCTATATTGACACTAAGCTGGATGTTTTGATTTTATTTGACTTATTCTATGATTTAAAATGCTGCATTATAAACATAGGTTTAAACTAATTAGGAAGGGTTTTCTGTATGTGTTTACAAATCTAGACGTACAGACCCAATGTTAAACCCAACGTCCTCACAAATGCTTTTAGGTTCGATTATTTGGGGACATGACATAAAACATACTTAGATCTTGGAGTTGTAGTAACAATGTATTTCTCCCCTCAGTGTCGAGAGAGGGGTGTCCACATGACATAAGTTTGAGAGGGTGAAAAATGGGTGAGAAGAACTTTAACTAAAATATAGAAGAATGAGGTGGAGCAGGAGTTACAGGTCTATGATAAACTGGAGCACTTGTGAGGAATTTGTGATATCTTTTTGGGTGATGGGATAATGTATAAAGCATGACTCATTTAGCAGTTTCTAATATTTTAATTGGCGAGCTAGTCAGGAGACTGTTGTTTTGTCTTTATTTTGTTCCTAAATGACCCAGTCTGGTTCAGAAAATGTTGTTGTTTATGTGGTTAGGAGCCCATCTTATAGAAGTCACATGTTTGAATCATGATTTTAATTTGTTTTAATGGAGTTAGCCTATTTTGCATTGATAACATTTCACATTACACATCTACAGTTAAATGACCAAAGGGATAATTAAATTTCAATTTAAATGTTTTTATTTTTTGTTATCCCCTCAAAGTAAAAAAAAAAAGAAAAAAGGGGGAGAGGAAGACATATGTTTGATTAAGAAACAACTAAAACAAGATTGGGGTTTAATGGAGTTACCTAATACACAACTCTCTGCTGTAGTTGGGATTCTAACTTTGTGTTGTGCGAGATTCCATCTTTGTTTCTCACAATGTAGGAGCCCGGAATCACTGATACACCTTGTCCAATGAAGGGGTACCTCACACCTGTGGTCCAGATCATTCCAGGGCCAAACCAAGCCCAGACCTATGAGAGACTGCCTTGGGTTCAGAGTAAGAGTATTGGACACTGATGGTTCCAGATTCACCACAGCCAAGGAGAGGTGGGTGACAGACTATGCCACATACAACAGAGAGTCCAAGCCTGGGCCATTGACATCAGCCAGGAGCTGAACTCTGAAGGAGAGGTAAACATTTGGACTGACTCATAGGAACAGGGACACTTGACTTTGGGGTCATAGAGGTACAGCACATACAGTAGTGGACACACACATCAAATGTGGGACACCAGAATGGCTGACAACATCACAAGAGGGAAGCAGTAACATCAATAAGGCTTTAAAGCACTGGAGTTTTCACATGTAACAAGTAGGAAGTTTGGATGAATGGAGAGGACCACGTAACACAACAGAGGCTCCAACATCTTCCACGGCACAAGCCAGGAGCCAGTCATCAGGACATGGGAAGATCAGAGAGCAGAGGGGAGTTGGACTTTCATTTCTTAATTATTTTTTTTAATTGTATTTTTAATCGGGGTCTTAGCAATTTACCGGCGAAACACTACTACATTTGTTTATTTGATATTTGTTCATTATTATTATTCTTTTAGCAAATTTCAGTCTTTTGTATTTCGGCCATTTAATTGGAATAGCGCTTTGTAAAACTACCCATATAGCAAAAGATCTGCCATTAGAGAAACAAAAATAACTGTATATATTAATTTGACCATGGTTATACTAATTCATCCAATTTGGCAACATTACCCTAATTTATCCATGAACAATATAGAGAGAAGTCTTAGAAATCTTAGTTAATGACACTACAAAACACATTTTTTTGTTCACATTTTCTATTTTTTCTAAACGTATCATTGTTTGAAAAGATTGTAAATCACTTGTGATAATTTTACACAACTCAGGTATTTATTTCTGACATTCAGACCCACCATTTCATTATTAGTTGAATGTTATTTTTAATATTGCAGTAGCCTTTAAATTAGGGACCAGGAGAATAGGTAAACTGATGCAATGTTTTGTCTTCTGCTTTCTCATGTAAGGACTGTGTGGCGGACCTCTAGCTCAATTCATGGAGACGAATTGGGAACAATGATGTGAAGTGAAACCTCCTGCAACCTTTCCCTTTGGCACCTTCTGAGTTCCAGAACCAGATTCATGGCATAACGGACATTTTGCTGGGAAAAAGGTGGAAGGCCTGACCTTGTTAAGTCTGGAACACATCTCCAATCAACGGTGAGACAGAACAACACAACCTGAAATTGAACCTTGAGCCTCCTGCCCAACAGCAACACACTTGGGGCACAGAGTGACTCGCTACAGAAGAAGATGAGACTGTGTTTCTGTCAAAGTTTCTACAGCATCAAGATCAAGGCAGAGAGGCCTTTGGGTCGATACGGACGAGGATAACAACAGGACAATGTGCCAGGTAAAGGGAGAGGACTGGGGAGTAACTTCACACTAAAATTTAGACTTTGACATGCATTGGTATAGAGGTTGTGTTATACTAGATCAAAATGGAGTGGGAGGTCAAAACTTGTAACTAAAACATACTAGCTAATTAATATTAAAGCTAGAATTGGGATGGGAGGTAAAGATACTTTGAGTGCCTGAAAGAAACGTCTACTGGAGGAAATGGAAGGATTCCGTTGGGAGGGCCCCAACCAAGTCCTGCTGACCAGGAAAACAGTGGAAAAGATAACTGATCCGGGTTCCTGCAAAGGAAGCAACCACTGACTGACACAGGCCGGTGCAGTTGGCCTGAATGGACGACATGACAGCTCCACATCTCAAGGAAAGGACACCTGGATCCAGGCCAGCCAATGCCGACCAGATCAAAACCACCAGCCCATGAGGACAGGCTTAAAGGATCTGTACATTCTAGCTCAAGGAAGGACGAGAATCAGCGGACCCACCAATGCAAACAACCAAACAACTCAGAGGGCCGCATCAGCAATGAAAGGGAGAACCGGACATTATCATAAGTAACTGCACTCACACCACCTGCTAGAAGCTGAAACACACACACACCACCCACACACAAACACACACACACACTCTACACCAGGTTCATTGAAGAAGGGGAAACTATTGAAGAAGGGGAAAACCTGAATGGGCAAAGTATATCATTTTAACTGACATTAGTCAACAACAACTAAAGATTTGTGAAAATGTAATTTTTGATAACATCCCAAGCCTTTTTATGCCAACTGCAGGGTAACAGAGTATGTATAGATGACAACCTAGACTTCCCTCATTGGTTTTACTCAGTGTATATGTTTATTACCATCACTGCAAAAGGGAGGGAAAACAACAGTGATAAATTATTATCGTTAGTAAAAATTGAATTTTGTGAATGACAGAAGGGAGAACGGGTAATTCTATGTATGCTAAAGTTTCTTCTATGCTTGTGTTGCAGAATTGACATCCACAGACAACAACCCTGATCAGTTTAATATTTTAATGTGAAAACAATCTAACATTTAATCTGTAACCTTCAGGAAAACCTCACTCTGCCTGGTTCATACTGATACCCACTGATTCTCACTTACACTGACATACAACACAAGTCCACACCAAGTTTAAAGCCTGGAGTTGCCATGATGGTGAACATCAACCCCAGAAGGGGCCTTAGTCCAGTGTGGTGAGTCAACGACCGACACATACACATGAATACTATTCAATTATTCAGAAGATCAAGAAGGAAGACCAGCGCCCGAAAACTGTAACAGAAACAAATAAACTAATTTCTATTTTGTGTAATCATTGATCATGCATGTTGAAATGACTTGTTTGAATTTAACATCATTAATGATTGTACGCAAAAGTAACTTATGTAAAGTAATTGTAACCTTCTGGTCCTTAAGATCCAGTAAGGTTTCTTGCAATATAATTGGTGTCATTACTTCTAGATTAATAAATTAATTTGTTTATTGTCCCTGTTGGGACAAAAGGGAGGAATTGTAGAAAATTAATTTATTATTATATCCTTATTTTTTAAATTTTCTGTTAGAAGGCCTTTGTATTCTATGCTTGAAACATTACGTATACTTAACAACCCTGTCAGCAACTCATGATGTCTCTATCTGTGTTCAGGGGCAGTAATGAATGGAATGTCGACAGAGTAATGCTCCTAGTCTCCATCTATGTGTGGAAGACTAGGCCTTGGGCCTAGTAGAAACCACTAGAAGAAGTCTCCTTTTTGGGGGTACGTCTTAAAAGCAGCAATGGGGCTCCTGCTCCTTGTGTTATAGAGGTGAACAGGAATCTATTCCTTATTGGGAGACCTGAGTTAGCAAAACCACCAATAGTAACATGCCCCTGCTGTCGTGTGTGTGCTATCACCAAGTTGTATGGGCAACCGACATTATATGATTACCTATGTCTCCTGGATCTATGTCTGTATGCAACCTTGCATTCTCTAGGCTACATCATGGCAACAACAATTCTTTGTATGTACATTTTTGCAAGTGCTGATGTCGTCACCTGTACAGCTAGGAAAGAATATAAGTTTGAACCTTGGCAATGTAAAATCAGAACAACTGTCATGACACCACTCTGTGTTGGTCTCTGTACTTGTACTCTTTTTGTCATGATGCTTGTTCCCGTATATATGATTAAACTTCAAATAATTAACTGTTATGCTAATGACTGAAGGAGTTTTTACTTAATAAATTGCAAATATTTTCCATCTTCCACAATGTGCAGGGGTGTGGTTTTGCACATTTATGCACACAACTACTAAAGGATATTGATATTATAATTCTACTTTGCCCGTATGTTGACAAAGATGATAGGACAAAAATGACTGCAACATTTTTTAATCAACCACACGGTGATGCTATTGAGGTTTTCCACATATGCTAGTTCACCACGCTCACCTCTTTTCCGTTGGAGGCTTGAAAAGAAAGGGATAAGTCCATCTCCTCTCATGGAACATATTTGCAATAGGGATCCATTAACTTTTCCATTGTTTTTTCAGCCATTTTGAATTTGTGAAAAAGACTTAAAATGCTACTCCTATGGCACCAAATGACCGATATTCATGTAATTTCGTATTTGGCATCTATGGACGAAGGTCTGTAAAATCTATAGCAAGCAGACCAGTTTGTCAAAAAAACATGGCTTCTATTAACCAATGAACTTGTGCATGGGTGTGGTTTTGCATATATAGACACAAAACTCCAACAGGCATAATGGTATTATAATTGTAATTGTTGCATATGTTGATAACCATGATACGACAAAAATGAGTGCAAGCAATTTTCAATCCCCCACATGGTGGCGATATTGGGATTTTTACATTTGCTAGCACACCACACTCACCTCGTTTGAGTTACAACCCTGAATAGAGGTAGTTAAGTCCATCGCCAAAAAAAGGAACACATTTGCAATTGAGATCCATGAACTTTTCCCTTGTGGTTTTTTTGGCCATTTTGAATTTGTGAAAAACCCTTAAAACACCTCCTATGGCACCAAATGACCGATATTCACTTGAATTAATATGTGGCATCTATGGTCAAAGGTCTTCAAAATGTATATATACCAGGTCAGTACAAAAACAAAAAACATGGCCGCTATTGACCTATGAACTTGTATAGATGTGTGGTTTTGTGCATATAGGCACAGAATTCCTACACACTTAATCAGATTTTATTTTTACTTCACAATCTTTAAACGACAATGTGTGCAAGCACTTTTCATTAAATCTCACGATGGCACTATTGAGTTTTTTGACATATGCAACCTTACGACGCTCAACCGCTTGAGTTAGAGCCCTGAAAAGAGGTAGTGAACTCCATCTCCTTACATAGAACGTATGTGCCATTGGAACCCATTAACTCCATCATTTTGAATATGTAAAAACTGTCAAACTTCATTCCTCTAGCCCCAAATGACCGATCTTAATGTTACTTCATATTTTGCCTGAACCTATGAAGATCTTTACATTTATATGAACAAAATCTGTTTGTGTAAGAACATCGCCGCTGTTGACCAACAAACATGTGCAGGGCCTAGTTTGGCACATATTAGCACACAACTCGAACCCCATAAATAATATTATAATTCAACTTGTTAGGTCTGTTTGCAATCATGAAACAACCAAATAGGACCAAGCAATTTCCAATGAACAGCAAGGTGGCGCTATTCAGTTGGCCACATTTGCAAGCTCACATTTCTCACTGTGTGAGTAAAAGTCTGATAAGAGGAATGTAAGGTAATCTCACAAATAAAATGTTTGCCATTCGAAGCCTTAAAGTTCACCATGATGGACAGTTTGAAAAAAAATCCATGCCACATTTGATACTACTGCGTTCATATGTGTTTCTCAGCACAAATGGTGCAATAAGGATGTCAAGTGCTGGTTGCTGAAACCCGCTCAATGCTGCTTGCAGCTTTAATTAGGGTTTCTATTGTGTTTGTTCAGGTTCATTATTATTAGGGTTTCAGCAGTTCAATGGTGAAACCCTATTGTGTTTTTTCCAGTTCATTAGGGTTTCAGCAGTTCACTGGGGAAAACCTATTGTGTTTGTTCCGGTTCATTATTAGGGTTTCAGCAGTTCACTGGTGAAACCCTATTGTGCTTGTTCCGGTTCATTATTATTATTATTAGGGTTTCAGCAGTTCACTGGTCAAACCCTATTGTGTTTGTTCCGGTTCATTATTATTAGGGTTTCAGCAGTTCACTGGTGAAATCCTATTGTGTTTGTTCCGGTTCATTATTAGGGTTTCAGCAGTTCACTGGTGAAACCCTATTGTGTTTGTTCCGGTTCATTATTATTATTATTATTATTCCGGAAAAAAGGGTGTTTTTTGCAAATTCCTGTGAGATTAAATGGCTTAAAGGGGCCCAAATTTTTATGGTAGTAAAGGGCCAGGGCCGCAACTTCTGGTGCAGTGGCATGCATGTCGGCCTCATGGTGGCACTGTCACAAGCCTCTTAAGTTGCACTTTTTGCAAGCTCACCGCGCCCACCCCTTGTGACCTAGAGTCTTGAAAATTGGTACATAGGTGTATCTTCTCATGATGAACATTTTTGCCATTGGGACCCATAAAGTCCGCCATGATGGATTTTCTGGCTTTTTGGATTTTTTGAAAAAAACATAAAAATTAACTTCTCTGGCACCAAATGTCCGATCTTCACGTACTTTGACATTTGGCATCTAGGGACCATGGTCTTCAAAAGTTCAGCCAGACCATTATGTCAAAAAACATGGATGCTATTGACCAATGAACATGTAAGGGGGCGTGGTTTTGCACATATATAAACACATCGCCTACAAGGATAATGGTATAATAATTCTACTTGGTACGTATCTTGACAAGGATCATACGGAAAAAATGACTGCAAGGATTTTCTTATCAACCACACGGTGGCGATATTGAGGTTTTTCACATTAGCAAGGTCACCATACTCACTCTGTTTGAGATACAGCCATGAAAAGAGGTAGATAAGTCCACCTCCTCACAAGGAACATATTTGCCATTGGGACTCATTAACTTGGCTTTAATGATTTGGCGGCCATTTTGAATGTGTGAAAAACACTTTAAAATCATCTCCTCTGGCACCTAAGGACCGATCTTCATTTACATTCATAATTGGCATCTATGGACGATGGTCTTCAAAGGTTATATCAATCAGGCCAGTATCTTAAAAAACATGGCCGATATTGACAGATGAACATGTGCAAGGGTGTGGTTTTGCACATATATAGACACATCTCCTACAAGGATAATGGGATAATAATTCTACTTGGTGCATATGTTAACAAAGATGATACGACAATAATGACTGCAAAGATTTTTTTATCAACCACACGGTGGCACTATTGAGGTTCCCCACATTTGCAAGCTCACCACGCTCACCATGTTTAAAATAAGGTCTTGAAAAGAGGTATATAAGTCCATCTCCTCTAAAGGAACATATTTGCAATTGGGACCCATTAAGTCGGGCGTAATGGTTTTTCAGCAATTCTGAATTTATGAAAAATGCTTCAAACGCTACTTCTATAGCATCAAATGACAGATTTAAACCTTTTGACAAGTACATTTTCAAATACCACTGAAGGCCCCTCAGCGTGATTTCTTAATGCAGATTATTTCAGTATGCACTGACAATTCCAGAATTGTATATTATGACAACACAAACTGCCACCACAGCAGCCCATAAACACCATGTTGCTTATTAGATATGGAGCAGTATTCTGATTTCAACTGGTTAAAATTATATTTTGAAACCATTTAGGGCTGTAGTACTGTTAGAGGATACTGAATATTTATTGAGCAACCTTCTAAGATGTGTTATTTTCCTGATGATCACTCCACTTGTATAAATAAAACATATGCTAACCAGCAGACAATGGTTTGTGTTAATAATGCCTTTATTTACGTGATTATTTACTATTTCACTAAAGGTGGTGAAAAATAATGAATTCCGATTCTTGCATATTTAGTAATGGACAAATACGATCAGTGAAAAACACCTTTATGAAGGTTATGTTGAGCTTGTTTGACTAATTACTGTTTACGTGCGCAGCCATTTTTGTTTTCATTCCACCGAATTCTGGGACCAAATGTCTCTGTGATCAAAGATGAACAAGTTCAAATCTTGATTACCTTCCTGTCTCTGAGTCACTCATCTTGTCACCTGTATCTGACTTTGTTTGATAAACAATCTTTAGCAGACAGGTTGCAAATCCTGAAATACCACGTGTGACAGACCAGACATCATGTAATGTGTTGATCAGTCTTTTTTCTTTACCGGAAGTCAAGTCAGGTAGGTAAAACTCTCTAGTCTGTCATTTTCAACATCAATAAAAACGAAATATAATGCAATTGAACAAAATAGTAAGGTAGACGGTAATTGGGAATGTGGTTGTATTTTTTAACTACGTCGGAAATTTCAGAAATGGTAATTAATGACATGCTATTTAACATTTTATGTCGTTAATAATTACAAAACATTGATGACTTGATAAAGTTATTATTTGGTATACAAGAAGATATTTTTCAAAACTGCTGCTGACCAGAGGCCTTTTTTGCTGGCCTAGTGATGTCAGAATCCGAAAATTATATTTTTATAATTTAATATATATTTTCAATAACGCTGGATGTATTTTACAAAGTTCTTTCTCATCAGTTTACTGACATAACTTCATTGCTTTTCTCTCCCTCGGTTTTGCTGTTTCCAGTGTAGCTCAGATAAATCAGAGCTTTTATCCAATCAGATTTTCCACAGGTGCTGTCTCCGGCTGAAAATCTATCCTGAGGTCTATGGAATTTCGAGTTAATCCCATCTTCTGTTGAAGCAAATGTGGAGGAGTTTGTTGATTGTCATATTCTTCAACCAATCAGATTTCGAGTTCACCATAATGAGCCTATTCTTTGGCACGTAGCAGCCATCTAGCTTGCCTATGTGCGCAGGTGGTGTGATTGGAGAGCCAGCTACATAACTGAGATAAAACTAGTTAGGATTTTAAGTAGGAACATCTAAGATTTATTTTAACTTTCTTTAGTGAGGTTTAGATTTTTAGATGTAGTGCTTTGCGTTAGATTTTTTGTTTAGATTTGTACTGATCCCTGTTGTTTTTTAACGCACTATGGAGAAGAAATGGATTTGTTGGCGGATTTACTGGCAAAGCCTTTTTCAAGAAAACATGGAAATTGCGAGGAACCAACCCCCCACCTTGCAGCCCTGTCTCAGTCAGGGAAAGGATTTTGTGTGGCACTTTCAATCGATCAACTACGAAAAGTACACCTGGCTTACAGCGTCGAAGGTACATTGTTGTTGCGAGTACATTCTTATTTCTTTGGTTCCTGTAATGTCATTGATTTGATTTGATGTGCATCATTGATGGTTTCATTCCCCATGTACTCATGTTTCTGTAATTAGTGTTGTAAGCCTCTTGTTAAATCACTTTATTCCACTGTCACTGAATATGGGATAGTTGCGTCGAATGACAATAGCCTAATTGCCCATGGCATTAGGCAGCCATACATGCTAGAATTATTAGCATTTCATCCATCGTGCTGAAGTTACTAATCATTATTTGTAAGTAGGATAAAGTGCCCCACTTTGGAAATCAAATGCCCGTCCAACACGTTTGTTTTGGTTACTGACCTGTATCTACTTGACAGGTAAACAGGTTAGGACTTACCAGCTAATAGTTCGTTTTACCCAGCAAGTTAGTAGATAAATGTAGCTGCCATGTACAAAAGTTGTCCAGGGGCTAATGACTTTCAAGAGGGGATGATTACTTTGTCATTTAAATTACACTATATGGGCTTAGAAAATACACTGTCATTCGGATATATGGGTGTACCGATTTCGATTCTAGTTTGAAAATGTTTAGGTTCGATTTCGAGTTTGCGATTCTGTGATTATGTAACCGCACATCATTGATTGTGGCCAGCTGTTACCACCTCCATGATATCCATACAACTGATCAGGTACAGTTCATGTAAATTAGTTGGCATTAAACGAATTGTTCTCACAAAACCATTAAAAACAACTATACTGCTCTATACTTGCAGGCCTATTATTCATTTAACTTCGGTAGCAACAGTAACACGCTACATTAGAGATTAGTCAGCAACAATAAGACTTCTGATTTTCATATGTTGCCTTCAAAATAAAGGTCTGTCGCGTGTCTATAATTTGTCTTGTGTAGGCTACATTTTCAAAGGAAAAACAATGTGGGGGAAATTATAAATGAAACAAAATTACAATTTCAATAATACTTTACATAGGTTAAAGAATATTATAAGGTGGAGCACCCAGAAATGGTTAGAGCTTGTAGAGAACATGATCTAATATAAAAAAATCCTATTTTGATGTTATTGTTTTTTATTTGCTTGTGCTCATTTGCTTTGGAGATTGATTGTGTAATACATCCAACCACATTAGACGTGTTCACACTGCACCTTAGCCTAGGGCTAAGAGCATCCTAAGCCCTGGGCTAAGGGCCTGCTAAGCCCAGGGCTAAGCAAGTGTTCACACTTGCATATTTTGAAGTGGGAAAGCACCACCCTTAGCCTAGGGCTAGCTGGTCATGCTCTGGAGCAGGGTTAGCACCGAATTTTCAGGGCTAGCCCCAGAAAAAAGGTGACAAAATAACCAGTTTGAAACGGGGTCAAGAACATAAATATAGAACGTTTATTGTCCAATCACAAAACCTGCCCTTTTACTTGATTTACATACGCTTGTGACGCCCACTGTTACCAACAGCTCCGTCTGTTTTGGTCCTTTCACTCTGCAAAGTTTTGTCATTTCATTATACCTGCTAAATCTTAGCGAAGTAGTTATTGCAGCTTGCTTTGGATGTAAATCCTACAAATATGTTGAAAGAATTAAGGTTGACTAACATTTTTCACTTGCTTTGCGTAGTTTTGCAGCTTATCATAGAATGTAAAATGGTATTGTGTCGTATTTGTCCGTTAGCTCAGGGCTTAGGAACACAAGTGTGAATCCTTAGGGCCTAGGGTTAAGCTTTAGCCTAACGTTAACAAACTCTTGTGTGAACACAGGTTAAGCCAACCCGGGGCCAGTCTTAGCCTGGAACAATGCAGTATGTAAAGGCCTTATATTTTCCATCCCCCCTAGACCTCTTCAGTACCGCTGTGAATGTACTGTACGAAATACTCAGGAGAGTTTGTAAAATTACGGGGCTCTGTGCTACATCCAGCAAAACAATATATTGTTATATATACTGTTCATGGAATTCATATTGCCTCATTAGTTAGCAGCTAGTGGCTTTTTTTAGGAGTCTGACTAGTTACTCCATCTAAAATTATTCTTAAACATGAACATTATAACAGACAGTTTAGCTATTAATAATTTGCATTTTAGATATGGTGTTATGAATTCCAGCCTCAGTAGCTAATTAGTCCACTGTTTTCATTTGTACAGTGACTTGCTACTATAGGCAAATATTTAGTGGAATGCAATGTTGCCATGATCATTTCATTTAAAAAAACTACCTAGCAGAGTAAAAAAATGGCTAACATTAGCGATAAATGCTATCGACATTAGCTAGCTAGTAACGTTTGCTAGCGGAAATACATGTACCTAACCTCAGTTAAAGCTAACATTAGTCCATCTAAAATTATTTTGGTGACATGAACATTATAACATACGGTTTAGCTATTAATAATTTGACCATTTAGAGATGGTGTCATGCTTTCAAGCCTCAGTAGCTAATCTATGCTCATGTATGACTTGCTAATGTAAGCAAATATTTAGTGGAATGCAACGTTGCCATGATTATTCCATCAAAAATAATTGCTAGAAGAGCCTCAGTTTAAGCTAGCGTTAGTTCACTTTAAATCATTCTGGTGACATGGACATTATAACCAAAGCTTTAGTTATTCAAAATTTGCTTTTGGTAGAGAGGGTGTTGTGTTCAAGCCTCAGTAGATAATCCATTCTCAGTAGTTAAGTAATTTCTGTTTTCATTTGTTTCTACAATTCCACTTCTGAGGGCTAAACTTATCAATTGTACCTTTTTAATTGTAGACATGTCAGTTAAATTAAAATGAAATCTGAGTTGTAATTTAACAACAACACATGGGCACATAGGCTTTATGCCCATGCCCTACCAAAGTCAACATATTTTTATAATAAGAATAGGGAGGGTATTTTCCAAACAAATTAAAATCTGGAAAGTTATTGGTTTTATTGTTGCCACCTGTAATATTCTTTGATCATCAAAATTAAACAATTCTAAGATAAATAGTTTGCACAATCATTGATGTTAATAAGCATACTTAAGTAAACATACCTTTGAAAATGATCATGATTATCTGTTCTGACCCCATCATTATCTTACCACAAGCAAAAGTTGAAATCATTAATATGCTCTGCGCTGGGGAAGACTGACAAACTTCCATTCAATCTCATTTACCATGCAATTGGGGTACATTTATTACATTCTGAAAAATTCAACTTCCTAGTTACATTGTTTGGTGCTTAAGTTGTTGTACTGTTCTGAAAGTGTCAGACTTTTGAAGCATCCATATTTATCTGATGCAGAAAATTATATTGTAGTACCAGTTTAGATAAATGTCCTGAAAACTATTGCAATGTAACATGCAAGTAAATTCAGTTTGGCCAAACAGTGGCAGCATAATAGCCATAACACAATATCTGTTGTTCTTTTTCACTCAGTGAGGTTACATTTGGTACACATGATCAGGGTTGTGATTTTACTTTGTGTGAATGATGTTTTAAGTTGGCCACATGGGGGCACTGTAGGATAAGAAAAACCATAGATGTCGTATTGCTTGCAACTATGGATATAAGGTAAAAAATGTGCAATCTGGCTAGAAGTAGCTTCAATGCTGAAACCCGCTAAATGCTGCTTGCAGCTTTAATTAAAAATATTTTTGTATTTTATCCTTTTTATTGGCATTTTTCCTCATTGCCATTTTTTGCAGATAAATAACTATGCCCCCCCCCCCCCGGAGAAAAAGTTGTTAGCACCTACATGGTTTTGTTATGCAAAAACTCTTGAAGTCCATCCTGAAGTCCCCTGACAGTATGATCATTAATCAGTGTTGTTGGTTGAGGAGCTTTATGGCCTGAGGGAAAAAAATGTTTGTGAGTCTTGAGGCGTGTGCCCCAATGCTTCGGTAGCGTCTAGCAGACGGCAGCAGTGTGATGATGTTCCGTGCTTTCCTCTGGCATCGTGTATTGTAGATGCCTTGCATAGAGGGGAGATGGCAGCCGATGATGGGCTCTGCAGATTTTACCATCCTCTGGAGGGACTTGCAGTCCGCAACACAGCAGCTGCCATACCAGACAATGATGCAGCCTGAGAGGATGCTTTCAATGGTGCACCTGTAGAAGTTGGTGAGTTTTTACAGACATGCCAAACTTCTTCAGTCTCCTCAGGAAGTAAAGTTGTTTTTGGGCAGTTTTCACTGCTGAGTTCGCTTGCCTGGACCAAGTGAGATCATCTTTGATGATCACACCGAGAAACTTAAATTTGGATACTCTCTCCACTTGAGCTCCATCGATGTGTATGGGGGCATGACCCCCCGCCCCATCCTGAAGTCCGCAATCATCTCCTTAGTCTTGCAGATGTTGAGAGAGTGGTTGTTGTCCTGGCACCATATAGCCAGGTTCTTTACCACCTCTCTATACAGGCCTCATCATTGGCCACACCGTTGGAGATCGGACCCAGGATGGTAGTGTCGTCTGTGAATTTAAGGATGGTGTTGGAGCTGTGTGGCCACGTAGTCATGTGTGAACAGGGAGTTCAGGAGGGGACTGAGTACGCAGCCCTGCGGGTCTCCGGTGCTCAGGGTCAGTGTAGAGGAGGTGAGGTTGCCCATTCTCACCACCTGGGGCCTGCCCATAAGGAAGTCCAGGATCCATTTGCAAAGGGAGGAGTTAAGTCCCAGGTTTCTGAGCTTAGGAATAAGCTTAGCGGGCACAATAGTGTTGAATGCAGAGCTGTAGTCCAGGAACAGCATCTTCACATATGTGTTGCCTTTTTCCAGGTGGGTGAGGGCGGTGTGCCGTGAGGGCAATGGCATCATCCATAGATCTATCGGGGCGGTATGCAAATTGAAAGGGGTCCAAGGTGTCAGGAAGGGTGGAGCAGATGTGAGTTCTGACCAGCCACTCTAAGCACTTCATGATGATGGAGGTCAGTGCTACAAGGCGGTAGTCATTCAGGCAGGTGATGGAAGGTTTCTTCGGTACAGCGATGATGGTGGTCTGTTTGAAGCAGGAAAGGACTGCAGACAGAGACAGGGAGAGGTTGAATATCGAGGTGAAAACCTCCGCTAGCTGGTCGGTGCACCCCCTGAGGACACAGCCTGGAATGCCATCTGGCCCTGGTGACTTCCGAGGGTTCACTTTTTTAAGAGCTCTACTCATGTCCGCTGTGGTTAGGGGCAGAGTGCAGTTGTCCTGGTCCTCAGCAAGCCTCACCAAAGGAATTTTGTTGGTCGCCTCAAAGCGTGCATAGAAGGTGTTGAGCTTGTCAGGGAGTGAGGCGGTGGGATGTGCATCACTGCCATTCCTCCCTTTATAGTTTATGATGTGACGCAGTCCACAACACATGCATTTGGGTTCAGGGCTGTGGTAGTTAGACTTCAACTTATCCCTGTTGTCTCTTTTTCCATCTCTGATAGCCTTTCATAGGTCATATCTGGATCTTCTCAAAGCCACAGGTCCCCTGAGCTATAGGCAGAGGACCATGCTCTGAGCTTAACACGGATATTACCATTAACCCAGGGCTTTTGGTTGGGGAAAGTCCTGACATTGTCCCTCGGGACAACATCATCAATGTTCTTGGAGATACATGCTGTGACAGATAACTTACAGATTCTTACAGATAACGGACCGCAATTTGCTTCTTTAGACTATGCAGGCTTCTCACAAGAGTACAATTTTAAACATGTCACAAGTTGTCAGAGATATCCTCAAAGCAATGGTGACACAGAGAGAGCAGTGCACACTGTGAAACCATTACTGAGCAAGAGTGAAGAAGACCCTCAGAAAGCACTTCTTATCTATAGAACAACGCCATTGGCCCATGGGATATCACCAGCCCACCTTCTGATGGGAAGGCGAATTAGGTCGATCGTTCTTTCTGTCCCACCGTCACTAAGACCAAAATGGCCAAATCTCCAGACCTTCTGAAGAAAGGGCCGGAGACTGAAAGACTGAAACAATGGAAAACATTTGATGCAAGACACAGGGCAAAAGAGCTTACACACTGGGAACCAGGACAAAGAGTATGGATCAGAACAGCTCAAACCAAAGGAACTGTGTCAAAGAACATCATCGACACCAAGATCCTACAATGTAGAAACAGAACTTTGGACTTTGAGAAGAAACAGAGCACAGTTGACTACTCCCTTTACCAAGCCAGACAAACACAGGTGAAACCGAGAAAAAAGCCAGAGAGACTTTAACCAGGTTTTGTAGGATTTCTAGACCTCCAAATAGACTGGAACTGTAAATATGTTATGGATAGGCTGAAAGAGCTGCTTTCAAGAAATGGTGCAGAATAATCTCCATAAGGACCAGGTTGTCTACACTGGCCTTTATTTATAGAAACAAAAACATATTGTAATGGAAAGAAAATATTGTAAAACAATGGATTAGAAGCTGACCTGGAAAAGGGTGAAAATGTTTAATGTACAAAGAATGAAATATTTGTTTAAAATTAGTGTCAGTTTGGTTAAAGGTAAAACAAAGAGATTCAAGAGGTAAAAGAAAGGGGGATGTAGTGGAATGGTGTTCTAGTTAATGACCAACAGGGGGCGACTTTAATACAAAAATAAAGAATGACAGAAAATAAGAAATATGGAGATGTCCAACAAACAAGGTAAATGTGTTCCAGCTTTGAAGTTACATGTGTGTTCTGAGTGTTAATTAAAGTCATAATAAGAGTTCTACAAAGGGCTTTCCTGGCGCAGTCTGTGTGGAAGGCCCTCACAGCCCTCGGAATAGCAGGAAGGGAGAGGAAGTTAGCTGCTCGCTTGTTGGCTCTGGAATAGGCAGGAGGGGTTGAGCTGGAAGACAGGAGAAGACTGGCCAACGCTGCCGACTCGCAAACTGGAGGATGTTGTGTTTCAGGGTCGAAACGTCCAAGGAAAGTTGGATGCCAAAAAGCTACATTCAAAAGAAAGTGACTGAAGGTGGAAGCATTTAGATGTATCCTATAGTGTAGCGCCCCAAATGTTATAAGCAAGTCTGGACTACAAGGCTTTCCTCCCAAATTTCTTTCCTTACTAGACTGACTGTCAGGCCGGACAGTTTGGGATTTAAAAATAAATACCTACAGTGGTCCTAAAACCCTAAATCTGCCACAGACCAGGGTACAATACACGTGTGTACCCTTCTTCACTATGTCTCCTCTTCACCTGTCTCCCTATGAAAAGATGCATGGAGAGTGCATGTCCTTAAAAACAAAAAATATTGTACACTACTGATCAAAAGTTTTAGAGCACCTCCATTTTCCCAGTTTTTATGGAATTCACACAGTTTACTGTGTTGTTGTACTCTGAAATTTAAGCATACAACAAATAAACAATTTGTTTAAGAAAATTGAATCTACTTTTTGACTCATCAAAGTAACCACCTTTTGAAGACATGACAGCCAAACACACTTGTGACATACAATGTAAAATTATGTCTTGAGACTGCTGGCCATTCCAAGATTTGAAGCCTACTGTCTTGTTTTTCTCTTCTAAGGTAGTTCTGACATAGCCTGGAGGTATGTTTTGGGTCATCATCTTGCTGAAAGGATGAACCCTTGAGCCAATAGCCGTATACCACAGGGTATTGCATGGTGCTGCAAATTGCTGTGCTAGCCGTTTTAAGTCTGGATCCAGAAAAAGAGACCCAGACCATCACGCTTCCACCTCCATGTTTGACAATTGGTGTCACACACTGAGGAACCATCCTTTCGCCTATTTGACGGCGTACAAAAACCCTCCGTGATGAACCGAAGATTTCTAATTTTGATTCCAGTGTTCAGTAGTGAACAATGGCAGTGCACATAGGCAAGCCATCTTAGCAATAGCTTTCTTATTGCCCCTTGACCTGTCAAACCTGCAGCTCAAAATCTTTTCTTCACAGTTGAAACTGAGACTTGTTTACTTCGACCAGTGTTAAGTTGTGCTTGAAGCTGTTGTCCTATGAGCTGCCTGTCATGCCAGCTGCTGACTCAGAAACTTGTCTTCTGATTCTGTTGTGGTTTTTGGTTTGCCAGACCTCTTCCTGTCAGTTTCCTCCAGTGGTAGTCATAACTATGAAACTTAGAAATCTGTCTTGCTAACTAGTTGTAGTTAATCATGTGCCATGTTGAACCAATTATTACATCACAAATTTCAGATTATCAAATTCTGACTACATGAAACAATTAGGAGAATCCATTTTGGTTACTGGCTGAAAGTATACAAAAGCAATTATATAAAATCTCTGGGCCCCAGTTTCTCAGTAACGAACTAAGCCCTACAAATGTTACAATACATAATTTCTTGAATGGAGATGTAATGTGAGTTTACCAAAACACTACAAAGAAATGTTGTTAAGTGGGTTGTTAGATGATGTGTCAACATAGATAGGATTGATGCTGTCAGATAAGCTTTTTCTACTTTAATCTTATAAATTACAATTATTCCACATCACTGATCACCTGTCAGCCCTTAAGAGAAATAATACCTCTTATTGTTGCACATTTTGAGGCAGCTTAGTATGCCTAATACTTAATTTTTATAACAATCATGAACAAATTAATTGCAGTGATATTTGATATTAGTCTTCATTTAACTGGGCCTGTCTTCCATATGCAACTGAAGCAGACCTAATAATCAACTGGCAGGTTGAGATGTTTGCGCTACATTGTCATCTTTTTTTGCTCCAATATTTCCCAGTCTTTATCATGTCCAATTTCAAAATCAAGATTAGATGCACATTTTGCCAAGCCCATATGCTTCTAATCATTCTGCTTGCCAAAGCTAAGAAGTTTTTTTCAAAAACGACACGCCAGAGAAGGGTGTATTAGACGCCAACAACCATGATGGGGCTTGCCATTGCCCAACCTGCCACAACGAGTTTAGAGATAGAGCGTGACAAGGCAAGGCAGCCCTATCTGATATCCACCTCATCAAACTATGACAGTGCTGAACCAATTTGCACTGCCCCTGTATCTGTCATCTTCAAATGCTTTCCATTTTTTGTAATAGTAATGTCTAAATACTCAGATTTTTAGACAAAATGTGTTCTGATATTTCTTGCCAGTTAAAAGGTTTTGGGAAACTGGACCCTGGATTGAGTCTTGAAGTGGATCTTAAGATTTGCCCCAAAGTAATAGAACAGGACTATTGAATTCTGGTCCTGGGAGACCAAAAGTTCAGATTGTTGTTTCTAGCAGGTAGTTAACGCTCAACAGGTGTCCCAGGTTTCATTCAGTTATTTATTAGGAGGATGAAAACCAGTAGTCCTTCAGCCCTCCAATAACACAGTTCAATAGTGCTGCACTAAAATTTTCCACACCACTTCAATTACTAATTTGTGAAATGAAAACAGGAGCCTCAAATCTATTAATCCATAATATTTTTTGTTTTTTCTTTAAAAGAAAAGCAGATTTTCAAAAACTAGAAAAACAAAACTGAAGTAAAACACAGCCTCACAGAATTCTGGTGCACTTTTTATTGGTTCAGAGACTAGAAATGTGCTGTGTCCAAAAATCTGTAGGGCACTTGTTCCTTCTTGTACCATCCAAATGTACACTGACCATCTTCATTACAGACACACAATTGTGACTAAATAAAAATGTTTTAAATTTTTCATTAAAAAAAAGAAAAGTAAAAAAACTTTCAAACAAGAATCACTTTTAAAGTTTAACAAAACAATAAATATGGAGCTCTCTTCTCTTTAGAGAGACATAACATAGAGATAAATATTTTTTAAATAAAAATATGACTTCAGTGCATTTTCTTTGCAAAGCGCTCAGTTGTTCCTTCAATATATCATCTCATATATCATATTTTAGAATACCCTGACATCAAAGCATTGGCCTTAAGGATACAAACAATCATTATGCAAAATAGGAACCATCTCCCTGGAAACACAAAGAGTATATCAAAACTTCACAGCCTTTTATCTTTGTCTACATCTCAAGACACAAACCTGGACAAAAAAGGCACAAGTAACTACAGTTTGAGTAATACTGGACAAAGGGACAAAATAAAATTAGAATTATTGTTCATTAAAGATTTTGGTCATTTACAAATTTATTAATATTCATATTACATGTATATTCAAACAGATATTAAGATAGCAGTATGAACAGTGATAAAGAAGGGATAGTTTGAGAGATTTACAGAAATAATATTCTCAAAAAGAAAAAAGTGCATTTTATAACAAACCTGAATATTGCAGAAAACAAATATTTAAGTTAACAATTGTATTGAAAACTGTATCAAAACTAACCAATACAAAACCCCAAAAAAAGAGTAACAACAAAAAGTGTAAAGAATGCCTGACGAATCAAAGTGGGGAGACTATTAAGTGCTCTGGCCTGGATTGGCTGAGTCTCCGCTTTTGGCTCCTCCTTCCACCAATTCTGAATCAGTGGATCTGGACTGTGGCCCTGATGGCTCTTCCCTCTCAGATAGCTGTCCAATTCTGGGTGTGGGAGAGGGGCCCGGCTGACAAGGGGGCAGTCCTGCGGGTCGTTCTATGCTCTCTGCCTCAGACCTGGGTGAGTGGGAGGAGCTGTGTAAGCTGCCATATTGCTTTGCGTCTGTTGGCGCTGGCTCTGCACTACCCTGCTGCAAGGATGAGGGTTCGGATCGTATGGGTGGGGTCACACTGGGAATGCACAGCACTGATTGGCTGGCTACTCCTTCCTGGTAGTCAGACCGGTGAGCCACAGGAGTTCTAAGCCCTTGATGTTTCAGGGTCTCATCCCAGGGTGGTTCCCTGCAGGTCTGGCCCAGTGGTAGAAGCCCCTCTATTGGGAAAGAGGAGAAGGAGGGTGAGGTGGGGGTGGTGGGATGGGACAGGGGGCGAGCCTGCACCATTTGAATGCCCCCGATGGGGATCATAAGGTAGGGCACCCTGGCCTGCTGTGAGTGCAGGGGCAGGTGGCTGAAGATATGGTCCTTGGACTGGGACTGGGCTGTGGAATGAGCAGGGCTGTCACTGGGGGAAAGGCAGAACGTTGGAGGGAACGACAGGCTGGGCTCTGGACTCGTCTGCCATTGACTTGGCGTTCCTAACGTCTCCTGTAGGGGGAGCATGGACATCAAAATTACTCTCTACAGTCAATTAAAACACTGCACTCGTTTTCAGATTGCCTTTGGCTAAATTGGGCTTCCAATGCAGAATTGGAAAAACATGGGGAGAGGGGCAAGCTTGATGCAACCACAAGCATCATTAAACACCATAAGCTCTCAGCCTTATGCTGGTAAAAAAACACAATGGGAAATTGACAAAATACTGCAAATTTACAAAGTACTGTTAAACACTGCAGTCCTTATATTTAATTAACTCTACTATTCTGAGTGAGTGGTAGCTTAAGCCATAAAAGGAAATTACTAGGCAATGTATAGTTTAAAGAATATTCAGTATGTGGTGGGATGGCTAGTTTACTGTATGTCTATGCACATTGAATTGTACTGTGTCAGTGCATACTATTACATCAAATTATCTAACTGTTCTGACAAGAAGAGCTTTGACTTAAAATAACAAGAAAAAACAACAAGAGCACAAACTGAATTGGAAATATAACATGCCATTGAACCCACTTGTCTGCGATCACTGGTTATCGTGCTGTAGCTGTCCCCAGGCATACAAATGGGTGAGCAGAGGGGTCTGTGCTGAACCCTCAGGGGCGAATGAGATGCCCGGACCTGCGACACCGTTTGCCGGCTGGGAGACATTGTTCGGAGTGGGGAAAGAGGACGCATGGAGGACAGTGGGGAGAGAGCTCTGATCGGTGAAGGTCCTCTTTCGGGGGAGGGGGAGAAGTGTCGGCTGGTGGTGGCCAGCTCCAGTCTCGGGGAAAAGCTTTGGATGGGAGAGCAGCTCTCACTGTTTGGGGAGAAGGAAGGCCTGGGGGAGGTGTCCCAGCCCCGACGGGAGAACAGCACCCTCCTGCTTCCCGGAGAGCCAGCATGTCCACAAGCCCACCGTCTCAAGGAGGGAGAAGGTTCCTGGCTAGGGCAGGGGCTGGAACTGTGACCGGGTTGGGGTTCTAGGTTAGAGAAGTCAGAGGTTGTCTGCCGGGGTCCACTGCTGGAGTGCTCCCCAGTGGATGGACGGGTGTCGGAGGAGCAGGAGGAAGGCGGCTCATCATAGGACGAGGACCCTTCCTCTTCCTCGTCGTCGTCGTCGTCATCGTCCTCTGAATCCTCCACATCTGAAAACTGGTGCTCATCCTGGTCCTCAGAGCCACACACACGAACTTCACTACTCCCTGAGGACAAAAGAACAATAAAACATTTAGCCTAATTCTCCAAATGTAAACACACACTCACACTTTGAGTATCAGTTCGCATTAGTTCTCCAGGCTGCATTTGAATTATTAACACACAAGTCTTGTACAGTCATCAAAAACCAAAGTGGTCCAATACAGAGTGAATCAGGGAGGTTATAATCAAGTGCTTGGTCTATATTTGTTCCAGATTAATGCAAGACATACAGTTGTGCTCAAAAGTTTGCATACCCTTGGAGAATTGGGTATATATGTACCATTTGTAAAGAAAACTTGAGTGAGCAGGCAAAACACGTCTTTTATTTCTTATGGGATTCATATTCAACTGTACGTTATAACAGATTGGCACAATCATAAAATCATGGCAAAAAAGAAAAAAATGAACTGACCCCTGTTCAAAAGTCTGCATTCTCTTTGTTCTTAATATTGTGTATTGCCCCTTTAGCATCAATGACATTGTGCAGTCTTTTGTAATAGTTGTCTATGAGGCCCCTAATTCTTGCATGTGGTATAGCTGCCCATTTGTCTTGGCAAAATGCCTCCAGGTCATGCAAAGGCTTTGGTCGTCTTGCATGAACCGCATGTTTGAGATCTCCCCAGATTGGCTCTATGATATTAAGGTCAGGAGACTGTGATGGCTACTCCAGAACCTTCATCTTTTTCTGCTGTAACCACTGGAGGGTCAACTTGGCCTTGTGCCTAGGGTCATGTCCAAGAGCATCCCATGCGCAGCTTTCATGCAAAAGAATACAAATTGTCTGCCAGTATTTTCTGATAACATGCTGCATTCATCTTGTCATCAATTTTCACAAGATTGCCTGTGCCTTTAGAGCTCACACAACCCAAAACATTAATGAGCCACCACCATGCTTCACAGTGAGGATGGTATTCTGTTCACTATAGGCCTTGCTGACCCCTCTCCAAACATAGCACTTATGGTTGTGACCATAAAGCTGAATTTTGGTCTTGTCACACCAAATTACAGTGTGCCAGAAGCTGTGAGGCGTGTCAAGGTGTTGTTGGGCATATTGTTACCAGGCTTTTTTGTGGCATTGGCACAGTATAGGCTTCTTTCTGGCAACTCGACCATGCAGCTCATTTTTGTTCAAGTATCGTCGTATTGTGCTCCTTGAAACAACCACACTGTCATTATCTAGTCGGCTCAGTGCATCCACATGAGAGCTAACAAACTCATTGACTATTCATACACAGACACTAATTGTAATTTTAAAAGCCACAGGTGTGGGAAATTAACCTTCAATTGCCATTTTAACCTGTGTGTGTTACCTTGTGTGTCTGTAACAAGGCCAAACATTCAAGGGTATGCAAACTTTTGATCAGGGCCATTTGGGTGATTTCTGTTATCATTATGATTTAAAAAGGAGCCATACAACTATGTTATGATAAATGGCTTCATATGATCACTATCCTTCAATAAAAGACAGTTTTTTTGCATGATCAGTCATTTTTTAAATCAATGCCAAAATTTCACAATTTTTGCCAGGGTATGCAAACTTTTGAGCACAACTGTAAGTCACAGACAATGCCGCTGGCCAGAGTTAAGTCTTGCTGGACATACAAATACTCATTCATACACACAAACAGACAGGCAATAGGCAGAAGGACCAGGACAACGTGACTTCAAAATCCAACACAGCATTCTATAGACCAGATATTATAAATAACAAGCAAACTCGTGCTGCTGTTTCCCTTCATAAAGTCAAATGGTGGGCTTTTGAATGCGGTGTCCTTGGCTCAGTGTTGAGTGCAGTCTGCTACCGGGAAAGAGAGAGAGAAAGGCATGGGTGGCATTGAGCCTGCACAGAGCGGAGGCTGATGTGAGCGTACAGAATGCTGCTCTTTATGGGCCAGGATTGCAGCCTTGAAAATACTGACTATAGAGTACAACACTGTGCATAGCTCTGCACCAAAAACACTGACTCTATGGAGTGAACTGGATGAGGCCATATACAATATATTTCATTTACAATTTTCCATTTTTTTTCAGTGTGACCGAAGGACGGGAAAAGCAACATATTGCGTTCCACATGGCTGTAATACTCTCTAGTTCTAGTTGGTGGAGCTTGTGGCTGATCTACATCAGTTTGTTTTGTAATTTAGTAGACACCTTTTGGATTAAGTGCCTTCCTCAAGGTCACAACAGATTTTGACCTTGTCACTCTGGGATTTCAACCAGCTATGGTTACTGGCCCAACAATCTGGATGTTTAGAGAACTAACACACATACTTTCATGAGCAAAGTGCTTTGCATTGAAAAAAAAAACAGATTTTTCATCTTGTCTTCTTAGGGATTCAAATCAACTACTCGGAATGAGTAGAGTTTGATTTGCTGGAGTCAAATTTACCATAAAGTGCCACTGTAAATTGTCAAAAAGGCTGAGCAATATCTAATAGGTTACAGTTTTGGGTTATAAAATTTAGTTTAAAATCTGTTGCGTTTTTTCTTCTGGATGCAAACAATGTTGCTATTCGTAATGAAGTCGCTCAGCAACAACTTATCACCTACAACCACGTGCTGCCACAGATCAAGCCACAATTCACAAGCCAGAGCCATACCTATCATTGGTAACCTAACATGGGCTACACCAGGAACACATACCGCACGGTGTGGATGGGATAGAGGCTGTTTCGGGCAGATCGCAGAAACAGAGAGGCAAAGGGCACTGAGAAGGTATTAAATCTGTCCCATTGCAGATGCTCATGAAATGTTATATTAAACTTTCGGTAACACTTTCCCTTAAGTTGACACTTATTACTATGTAACTACTATGTAAATACCTATTAACAACTGCATTAACAACAATGTAATAACACAGGCATTAAATTGTAATTACAATAGAATAATGATGATCGGTATAGGTTATTACACTTGTGGAAAAACAAAGGTAATTACAAAACATCCTGTAGGATGTCTTTCCAAGTGTGTAATTACATATTATATTTGTTTTGGTAATAACACAATGCCTTGTTATACATGTAAATAAGGTGGTGCAGATGGGCAACACCACCTCCTCCTCACTGACTCTCAGTACTGGTTCCCCCCAGGGCTGTGTGCTGAGCCCGCTCCTGTACTCTCTCTTCACCCACGACTGACTGGCAACATGTCTAACACCATCGTTAAGTTTGCTGATGACACCTCCATCATAGGCCTAATGATCTCTGATAACGACGAGTCAGTCTATAGAGATGAGGTAAGATCACTGACTTCGTGGTGTCAGGATAACAACCTTCAGCTCAATATCAGCAAAAGGAGATGATTGTTGACCACAGGAAGTAGCGGCGGGGAGACCACGCCCCCATACACATCAATGGGTCTGCAGTAGAGAGAGTTCGCAACATCAGGTTCCTCGGGGTCAACATCAGTGATGACTTGACCTGGTCTCATCACTCTAACGTCGTGGTGAAGGAGGCCAGGAAACGGCTCTTCTTCCTACGTCGATTAAGGAGATTTGGCATGGATTCCAGGATACTCACCAACTTCTACAGATGCACTATCGAGAGTATCCTGACCGGCTGTGTCACCGCCTGGTATGGACTGCAGCCTTGAAAATATTCCGTCCAAAACAAACAGGCTACGGGATAGCTTCTTTCCACAGGCTGTAAGCCTGCTCAACTCGGGAACCCCTCGTCCGTATAGTGCACCGCCCTCGACCGCAAAGCACTTCAGTGGGTGATTAAAACAGCAGATCGCATCACAAGGTCTGACCTGCCATCCCTGCAGGATCTCTACACAGAGCGGTGTAGGAGGAGGAGCAAACGGATCATCCCAGCCACCCATGCCATGGACTGTTTACCAAGCTGCCGTCAGGCAGAAGGTACAGGAATATTCCGTCCAAAACAAACAGGCTACGGGATAGCTTCTTTCCACAGGCTGTAAGCCTGCTCAACTCGGGAACCCCTCGTCCGTATAGTGTTATTATTTATTGACTGTGTTTCTTCTTATTTTTAAATTATCATTACTGTTACTTTTTAACTTTTAACCGCACTGTCGGGAGTAGGAAAACCAAGCATTTCATTGCCATAACTTGTTATTGCAAATGACAAATAAACCCTTTGAAACCTTGAAATAAAACATTTTGGAATTACACTTTTACATTTGGGTCTGTTGCATATAATAATAATAATAGCTAGACCGAAGATATAGACTCTTAATGTAAAAACACAAGTCTGAATCCTCAAACTTTCTTTTTATGATTATGTATTAATGTTACTGTGTATATTTTATATTAAAGTAGGAAATCATTTAGTAGTTGATAAGGGTAGCTTCTGAACATCCATGGTGTTGGGTAAAACCCGACCTCAATGTTTTTAACCCACAGAAGTAGAATAAGCTACAAAAGCTCAGGAATGCCTTGTGCACTTGAACAAATTAAGAGCACTGGAAATTTTGCTTGGTGAGAAGTGTCTTCGTGTGAGGTATGGTCATGTGTTTGTTTTGCTGGGCTGTTTTTGTGAAAAAGTTTTTAAAACTGCTATATATATTTTAATTCATTATACATTGAATTTATTACATGTACACATTCCCAGTCAAAAGTTTGAACCCACCTACTCACTTAAATAAGCATTTTACAAGTTCCTGTAAGTGCAGTCGTCAAAACCATCAAACGCTATTTTGAAACTGGCTCTACTGAAGACCGCCCCAGGAAAGGAAGACCCAACGTTACCTCTGCTGCAGAGAATTACCAGCCTCAGAAATCTGCAATTAACTGTACCTCAGATTGCACCCCAAATAAATGCGTCACCGAGTTCAAGTAACAGACACATCTCAACATTGATCACCAATAAGAAGACATTTGCTTGGGCCAAGAAACACGAGAAATGGACATTAAATTGGTGGAAATGTGTCCTTTGGGCTGAAGAGTAAAAATGTGAGATTTTTGGTTCCAACTGCCGTGTCTTTGAGAGAAGCAGAGTGGGTGAACGGATGATTTCCACATGTGTGGTTCCCACCTTGAAGCATGGAGGAGATGTGATGGGGTGGGGGTGCTATGCTGGTGACACTGTTGTGATTATTTAAAATTCAAGGCACACTCAACCTACACAGCTACCAAAGCATTCTGCAGCGATACGCCATCCCATCTGGTTTGCGCTTATTGGGACTGTGATTTGTTTTTCAACAGGACAATGACCCAAAATACACCTTAAGGCTGTGTAAGGGCTATTTGTCCAAGAAGGTGAGTGATAGAGTACTCCATCATATGACCTGGTCTCCAAAATCACTTGACCTCAACCCAATTTTGATGGTTTGGGATGAGTTGGACTGCAGAATGAAGGAAAAGCAGCCAAAAAGTGCTCAGCAAATGTGGGAACTCATTCAAGACTGCTGGAAAAGCATTCCAGGTGACTATCTCATGGAGTTGGTTGACAGAATGCCAAGAGTGTGCAAGCCTGTCAGCAAAGGGTGGCTACTAATCTAAAATATTATTGTATTTATATTAAATAGTGAAAAGAAAGAAATACTCTGAATCAGTAGGTGTGTCCTAATTTGTGTCTGGTGCTGAAATTGAAAAAATAGCATGCTCTTAGTAGCTTGTCAATCTAAATCAAGGTATTTTTAAAAGTACAGATGTATCAACTTTGTGTAATAACAAATGAATACCTTGTTGTTTAGATCCACTTACATTTTTTGTTGGTTCTATTTTTTAAAGGCTGATAAAATGTATAGGAAAAATTTAAAGTTTTGTTTGCTGATTGGTAAAGGGAAATTTCACAGTAATGTCAACCTGAGCATGAAAAAAATATTTCCGATAAATAACTTGAAATACATTTATTTTGCACCTTTGCGCCATTTCTTGGTTCTGAGAGGTAAACTGAAACTGGTTCATTGGGTTTATTCCATGATGACAATGCCCCCATCCACAAGGCACAAGGGGTCACTGAATGGTTTGATGAGTATAAAAATTATATGAATAATATGCTATGGCCTTCGCAGTCACCAGATCTAAACTCATTTGAATACCTATGGAAGACTTTGGACCGACGTGTTAGACAGCGATCTCCACCACCATCATCAAAACACCAAATGAGGGACTATCTTTTGGAAGAATGGTGTTCCATCCCTCCAGTAAAGTTCCAGAGACTATCTATGGCAAGGTGTGTTGAAGCTGTTCTGGTAGCTGGTGGCCCAACACCTTACTGAAACACGTTATGTTTTTTTCTTTAATTTGCCACCCGTCTGTAAGTATTATGAGGAAATGTGTTTAATAAATCTTACTAAAACACAGTTTATAAATCCCTCTCATAAACACATGCTTCTGCACAATGTCACATCACAATGGAAAATATCACATTAGTAATGGTCAATTTTCCTCTGAAAATATGAATACAAAAATGTTGTATTTGTACACAGGCAAGCCTTCCTTTGAAAGTGGCTATTCATATTTTACCCTAAGAATACAGCTCTGGAAAAAATTAAGAGACCACTGCAAAATTATCAGTTTCTCAGGTTTTACTATTCATAGGTATGTGTTTGAGTAAAATGAACAGTTTTGTTTTATTCTATGAGCTACTGAAAACATTATTCCCAAATTCCAAATAAAAATATTGTCATTTAGAGTATTTATTTGTAGAAAATAACAACTGGTCAAAATAACCAAAAAAAGATGCATTGTTTTCAGACCTCAAATAATGCAAAGAAAACAAATTCATATTCATTTTTCAACAACATAATACTAATGTTTTAACTTAGGAAGAGTTCAGAAACCAATATTTGGTGGAATAACCCTGATTTTTAATCACAGCTTTCATGCGTCTTGGCATGCTCTCCACCAGTCTGTCACATTGCTGTTGGGTGACTTTATGCCACTCCTGGCACAAAAATTCAAGTAGCTCGGCTTTGCTTGATGGCTTGTGACCATCAATCTTCCTCTTGATCAAATTCCAGAGGTTTTCAATGGTGTTCAGGTCTGGAGATTGGCCTGGCCAAGACAGGGTCTTGATCTGGTGGTCCTCCATCCACACCTTGATTGACCTGGCTGTGTGGCATAGTGCACTGTCCTGCTGTAAAAACCAATTCTCAGAGTTGGGGAACATTGTCAGAACAGAAGGAAGCAGGTGTTCTTCCAGGATAACCTTGTACTTGGCTTGATTCATGCGTCCTTCACAAAGACAAATCTGCCCGATTCCAGCCTTGCTGAGGCATCCCCAGATCATCACCGATCCTCCACCAAATTTCACAGTGGGTGCGAGACACTGTGGCTTGTAGGCCTCTGCAGGTCTCTGTCTAACCATTTGACGACCAGGTGTTGGGCAAAGCTGAAAATTTGACTCGTCAGAGAAGATGACCTTACTCCATTCGTCTACGGTCCAATCCTTATGGTCTTTTGCAAACTTCAGCCTGAATCTCTTCTTTGCCTCTCATTGATGAAGGGCTTTTTTCTAGCTTTGCACGACTTCAGCCCTGCCCCTAGGAGCCTGTTTCGAACCGTCCTCGCCATGCCCTTCACCCCAGCTACTGTTTGCCATTCTTTTTGTAGGTCACTTGATGTCATCCTACGGTTGTTGAGTGACATCGAATGAGTTGACGGTCATCTCGGTCAGTGAACAGTCGTTTTCGCCCTCTGCCAGTCTGTAGCTTTGTTGTGCCCAATGTCTGTTGCTTGACCTCGTTCTTATGAACCGCCGTCTTTGAAATTCAGGATGGATGCAACCTGACGCTCACTGTATGTTATGTTTGGTTAACATAAATTGGAACCACTTACAATTTTGTAATTGTCTACAAATGTCTACACTCCCTCTACAGTTCTACAAATAAATTATAAATTATAATCTAAGATAATAAATGATCTTTGTTAAGTAATTTCTATGAGGCAATTTCTTTCAGATTTTTTGCTAAAATGTCACATCCATAATGCTGATTATTGCCCTAAATACTTTATAATGTAAAACTGCTTTTACTTATAAAGTTGGCTGTTACAAATTGTAGGCATTTCTCGCTATTTGTGTTAATAAGTTATCATTTTTCACAAAATATAAATAGTATAATTACAAACTTCAAGTGAAGATATTGGCCAGGGAACTCTCATGGGTTCATACAAATCTAATGGTATCCTTGTCGTGCCATACTGACGGTGCTCTGGAGTCTCCTGTCCAGGTTTGGATATCTGGCACCTGCAAGTTTATTCCTGCTTGTTTGCTGGGGAATGCTCTTTGCAACCTAATAAGAATGATGTCAGCATTATACCTATTTGTTCGTTCTGTATGTATGAATAAAACCAGTAACGTTTTGGTTACAGGCCCAAAGCTCTAACCACACAGCTAGCTATCTGTTTCAGTTTGAGGAGAGATGAATGATGTATGCAGTTTCCTTCTATTTGGTACTGTACCTGCATCCTCAGTCTCAGGCTCGTCTAGTGAAGACCCAGAGGTTCCCATTGACTGGCACTTCTTCCCATGAGCCTTGGACTTCATGTGCTTGGTGAGGTTCCCTACAAATATGAGACAAGAACAGCCGGATAGTCAAGTAGAGTTCAACTAGATAGTCGAGGATAGCTTATTACTACAGAAACTGGTCAAACATACATAAAACTTAGTGACCCTAATACCGTGTAATGAATTGGGAGCATATTTAAAAAAGGCACATCTTCATCCTCCTGTTTTTTTATCCTCCTCACCTTTGGTTTTAAAGGCGAAGTTGCAATGCTTGCAGACGTATGGCCGGACGTCCGTGTGTGTGCGGATGTGTTTCCTCAGCATGCTGGGTTTCTTACAGCGGATGCCGCACTCTCCGCACACATACTTTCCTCGGCCACGACCACGCACGTACACATATTCCTCATTGGACTTGTAGCTGAGGGAAAAGAGGTATGAGAGTTAGAAAAAAAATGCCTGGAAGATAGGCAGGCAAGCAGGAGGCAAAAAAAACAGTTATTATGCTGAGTTCAGGTGGCCCTGCCAACAACAACAGCAGCTAAAGAGTAGGAAGCCTGTTTTAGCCAACATCCCTAAATAGACAAAGCATACAAATCAAAATCTACATTTAGCACTGCTCTATCAAAGCCTCCTTTATATGTTGTTTTTAACACTTCCAGAAATTGTATTTCCGGAACTGTGTAACCGCAGAAGTTAATCTCTTAATTTTGAAAGTTCTCTCTGTAAATTGTACTCTCTTCGATAAGCTAAAAGCAGCAACACCCTACATGGTGTACACTTATATTTAAATACATAATTTTTTATGTATCATTATGAATACAGTACTCATATTTCCAGTAAGGCAAACAGAACTCCAAACACATGCTTACACAGCTAAGAAACCGAGAACCCAGGGTACCGTTCTGATGCATTCGCTCAGTATGCATCAGACAGCCTGCAATGACAGATTTCGTGGCACGGCTAAAATTATTGGCCTAACATCTCGAGTGGAGTGAGACTCGAGTTGCACTTCACACATCTGCCGTTCAATCAGGGAGCACTCAAGGTATTCCGGCAAAGAAGCTGACAAATCATCCCCACGCAATTTCACAATGGCCTCATGACTAATAGAGGAGAAAGATGTGGAGAGCAACTCTTTCTTTAACTTTTTGAACAAGTGGCTGTTCATTTTAAATTTGTGTTCTAAATCCTTACAATAAAGAACAGGCACACAGCTGTTTTGCATTCACCCTGTATGCAAAACAGGACGACACTGATTAAAATATCGCTGGGGTATTAATTAATAGTTTGCTGCTGATGTTGGGCCCTTGAGCAATACACTTCCTCAACCTAAATGGTTGTGTAAATCAATCTGGCTATGAGTGTCCGCTAAATGATTAATATGTAAAGGATTCGCCCACTGGTCATGGTTGAGCTATGGAAAATCCTACAGAGCCACATGTTGAGTTTCAAACAATACAATATTGATAAACACACTGCATGTTAACAATGGAATGAGCTAAGCTGTCTGTGTCACCAAGCCAACGAAAGAATGTGACAAATCTGTCATAGTGTATTTCCTTCCTCCATGGAAATTTGTGTGACTGGCAGTGTGAGCAGCAACAAGACCGCTGTGACTTCTCTAAGTGTTAGTGAAGGAGCTTAAACCCAATGTTCCGCTGTCACAGGGGACACCCACGGCTCCTTCAATTTCCAAAGGAAAGCACTGGTGAAGAAAAGACTGCCATGTTCCAGCATCTGTTTCTCCAGCTAAATAATGCCAATGTGCTCCAGAGAGCCCCCCAGCCAGTCACTCCTCCCTCATAGACGCGCTTTAATTGGATCAGGATAAAAACATACAAGTCATTAAAAACACAAACAGACTGGAGCCTGACGTGTATTTATAGAAGGCGGCGATGTGTTGCGTTGTTTTCCGTCTAGGGCACTGGTTGTTGAGAACACAGGAGAGAGGTAGAATGAATGACACACTGTTTCTGCAGTGTTACATGCAGTGTGTGAGAGAACGATATATAAAATGCTAAGAGCTGCTAATAACATTGTATATGTGCAGTATATATACTATATCTTCTGACAAAATAGTGCGTGCAGAATGTACTTATTTTTGTGACTGGGAGATTCACAAAAGGAGCACATCAATGGATGGCTGTCAAGTATGAAGAGAGGACAAGCAGAAAAGAGAGAGACAGGGAAGAGAGAGAAGGAAGTCCAGAGTAACAGCAAGTGCAGAAAACAGACAGAAAGAGGAGAGAAAGGGAGAGCAGTGGGGTGGGCAAAAGATGAATGCTCATTTGAGTTAGCAATTTGGAGAGAAGGCAGTCACAGAAAGTGAGGTAGAGGTACAGAAAAGGACAGGGGTGAACAAATGACAGGAGAAAGCTGCAGGGCGTTTGTGAGGTGGCACATTCTTTCCTAGACTAACATTGTGTAAGGCCAGTATATGTGGCTGCCAGTGATAAACACTGTTAAATAACACAATGCCTGTCTTATCTACTGCCAACCAAGGATGACTTCATCACCTAATCTCACTCACAATAAACACATGGACACATAGCATACCATTCACGCAGACGTATGAGAGAGACACACACACACAAATACACAGACAAGTGACCTGCATACGAATGCACGCCGCTCGTGTTCCCCATCTGTCATTTGTTCTAAAACCTGTCTGTCACTCGTCTTTCTCTGTTTGTGTTTCTGTCTTTATCTCTTTTCGCACACATGTCCTTGTGTGTCAGAAGGAAATGCTCAACGCTCACAGCTACCTTTCCCTCATCTTTTGTCTTTCCCTTTCAATTCCTTCTCACACTCGGTCTTCCACTGTGGTGCTGTTGGCAGATCACTATCTGTTGGCTAGACTGCAGAAGCTGCCTAAGAAAAGGCACCTTTGTACATAGAGCCAAGATCAGAGGCAACAGTGAGTGCAGAGACCGCAGTGGAAAAACTCTCACACACACAAACACACAGAACTTGGAGCAATTATCCGTGTTCAATATCCACACACAATTATTGTCTTCACTCCAGGGACTTTAGGTGGTGGACTTTGTATCCTACAGCAGCTAAACTTCAGTTGCTGTGTGTCATTGAGAGGAAGGCATTCAGACACTAATGAGGATCTCATGAAACAAATCTGAAGGGATGTTTTCTGTTTTTCTTACTGCAGCACGTGCGCACGCACGTACGCGCACACACACACACTCCACCTCAAAACCACACTTTTGAACTGTGAAAGGCTCTACTGTTGTCTAAGTCCCCGGGGGCTAGCTCACCTGTTTCTGTTATTTTGGAAAACTGAAGGAGAAGCCATTCTCCACTTTTACTACTTTCCCCCCTGCCTAATGTGCCATTTATATATCGAGACTCAGCAGCATTCTTGTGGCAGCCATGAAATATTTGACACTGCTTCTTAAACCCAATACATCACGATGCCTTACAAATGGCAGGTATATTACCTGAAATAGTTCACCCGCAAATGAATAACAGTAAAATATCAACAAAAAAAATGTAATGAAATTACATATAGATTTTGTTGATGCCAAGTTGATCAAGACAAATCTTGAAACCAACAATATTTAACGATGCAGTCTGACTTTAGTGAAAAACAAATATTTATTTTAAACTTCCAATTTTTAGCTGGAAGTGTTATACAGTGTGTATAGAAAGTCACCACACCCTTTCAAAATGTTCACCTTTTGTTGCCTTACAGCCTGAAATTAAAACACATGAAATCAGGTTTTTTTTCTGGATTAATTTACACAGTGCACCGTAACCCACAATATAAAAGTGAAAAAATAGATTAAAAAAATTATGAACCACACTCTTCAAGTCATTCCACAGATTCTCAATGGGATTAATCTTGGGGCTCTGACTAGGCCGTTCAAACACATTCACCTTCTTGTCCTTGTCCACATTACGGTTACTTTGGCAGTGTGCTTTGGGTCAGTGTCATGTTGAAATGTGCATCATTTTCACATTTTCAACTTACTGGCAGAGGGCTGAAGGTTCTGCTCAAGAATGTGTAGGTATTTTGCAATGTCCATTTTCCCTTCTGTCCTGACAACTGCTCCAGTCCCTGCTGAAGAGAAACACCCCTACAACAGGATGCTGCCATCGCCGTGTTTTACTGTAGGCATGTTGTTCTTTGGGTGGAGAGATGTGTTGGTTATTCACCAGACATCATTTTGCATTCAGACCAAAAAGTTCAATTTTGGTCACATGTAACTACAGCACCTTTTGACACTTGGCCTTGAAAGGGACGGCGTGATCTATGGGTGGTGCCATATGCCTTCCACTTCTTAATAATGATTTTAATTCTGCTCCAAGGGTTGAAAAAGCATTTGAAATATTTTTATATCCACCTCCTGACTTTCCATTTCTTTATCTTGTAGATCTTTCGAACAGTGGATTCTTTGCTTGAATTGCACTACTAATCAGTGGAGTCCTCTATGATCAAACTGATTTTATTAGGAACTAATCAAAGTCACTACAATTGATCACAGATAGAAGCTGATTAGCTTGATTTGTGATCTAGAAAGTAATTGGTTGTACCTCAGCAAGTTTGTAATTACAAATTTAAGGGGGGTGTTCACTTATCCAAAAAGTGTATTTTTTAAAAATATTTTTTTCACTTACAGTCACCCACAATATAAAGTGTATGTAAATAAGTCTGATTTTATGTGTTTTAATTTCAGGCTGTACATTAATAAAAGGTGAACATTTTGAAAGCGGGTAGTGACTTCCTGTGCTCATGTAAAAAAAAAAGGTAAGTACAGCCCCTGGAAAGTAGTCTCTTTTGTTACATATTTGTACACATGGATATTGGAGCTAAATTCCAACCACATTCACTGATAAAGGCAACCCAATTTAACATTTAACATAAATAATAACTTTCTCCAATTAAAATAAACAGAAATGAAATAACCTTGTGTGTAAGTACACCCCTATCTTTGCCATCACATTTAATTGCTAAAATCAGGTGCAAAAAAAAAATTCAAATTATTAGAAAATCAATCAAGAGTAACTTGATTTGAAGTACATCACTGAATCCTCTACAAATGGAGAAAAGTCCATACGACCAAATTCAGGCCAATAGCTAACTGAAAAATGTTAATTGAAGTCTCTAAGAACCCCAGGGTAACATCAAGGGATCAACAGGCCTCTCTTGCCACAATCAATCTTGATGTGAATGAATCAGACTGTCAGAAAGAGACTGCACAAACCTGCCATCATTAAGTTAACCATGAATTCCAAATTGTACAAGAGAATTCTTGAGGAGAATGTGAAACAATCTGTCAAAAGGCTGAAGCTGAATCGAAGATGGATTTGACAACAAGGCAATGACCGAAGACACACAAGCAAAGCTACAACAGAATGGCTTAAAAAGAAGAAAGAGTGTCATGGAATGAACGATACTAGGGCTTGGTGATAATTCAAATAATATCGTTATTGAGTTTTTTAAATAATTCAATAATGAAAATAACATTGTTGATATCACGATATTTATTCAAAATAAGAAAGAATATTTTATTTGGGATGTACTTATGCGGACTACATGTTTACACTCTGTAAATTGACTCACTACCATACCTTAAATTGCCATGAAATAGCAAGTTTTAAATAAATTTTCCGGGGCTTGTTTTTGCCCAACAGTGCCAGTTTTACAACTAGTGGCCAAAAATACCAGAATGCATCGTTAAGTGAATTATATTTTTGGATCTGAAATAAATATCAGAAAAATGTGCAGTGGCTTGGTTGAATAATCGTGCATACTTCATTACTAATATTTTGTAAAAGCCCCTTCTGCTAGGACTACAGCAGAAAGTCTTTTTGGACAGGTCTCTATCAACTTAGCACACTCGGATTTTGCCATTTTATCCCACTCTCCTTTATTATAGGATGACTTCCAGTCCTTGACTGGAACAATCTGTCAAAAGCTTTGGGATGACTATTAAATCTCAATGAAAAAGCTGACCTGGGCCTGGCCAAGGACACCTCTGTCTGTTTTTTTTGTTTTTTTTAATTACCTCAGCAACAAAACACAGCCTATTGTAATTGATAGGATTAAATTTCTATTTCTTGTTGTTAAAAAGGAAGTTCCACAAGGTTAAATTTTGGGTCCTTTATTTTTTCACTCTATACTCACTCTATATACACTCATTTGGAGTGGAAGTCATGGTTACGTCACTGAAGTTTTGTGGTGGCAGAAAACTGAAGGAACAAGTGTAGGGGAACAGGCAAGATCCTCATACTAAAGGAAAAAAATGCTTTGTTGTGCCACTGGATGTCAGAATAGGAATGCAAAAAAAGATGGCCTTCATTTTTATAGAATACTGTTGTCGAAGCCACCCTTTGAAGTTAAATGCAGACGTTTATAGTTGCAAGCCATTAAACAGACAGACTGGACTGATGAAATCATCCGGAATGCTCGTCTCTGCATTGCTCATTTCATATCAGGCAAAGTTTTGTCCACTGTTTATCACACACAGGCAAAATCTATGACATAGTTCTAATAATAACAATGAATTAGTAACGGCAGCAACCACAAAGCTGACATTCTCAATAGGCTATTCCACAATGGTAAACACCACGGACCAACGTTAGCAACATTAGCTAGCGTGTCAGCAGAATTAGCAGGCAAATAAACCAAATTGCTCATACTTAGACAGTTTAGTTAACATCACTCAGTATTTATGCAAGTATTTAATGAATGAATGGGATATATGGTAATATTATATCTGTGATATGACATTTTCTTTACAAAATTATTGAAGAAGGCGTACGGATGACCCATATTCCTATATGTTGTAAAGACGCTGTCACTTTCTGCCACCAGTTCGGATCTGCCCACAAAATACATCATCACAGTTTACTAACACAAAGAGGGTCTGTACATAAGTTATATCTGTAACTATCTGAAAAAATGAAGTATATGCTATTCCTTAGGTAGAAAAATCTACTTATGGACCCCATTACTTCCCAGAAGAGTTCAAATATCTTGGGATTTGGTTAGATGAAAATCTGTCTTTTTTTTAAAAAAACAAAAAAAAAACAGTTTATGAAGAAGCTAAAGATTACAATTTGGTTTCTTTTACAGAAACAAATCATGTTAGTTGCATATTTTTTGTTGTGGTATTACATTGCTGTAAACAAGAACTGGATCTCAGTTCATTTCTCTGTATAAATAATTGTAAAATGTCTTTATGTTTATTCATTCATTCTGCAGTAAAAAATGATTTTCATATAGCACCAATTCATTGTTAGCTGATCAGATATGCTAAACTCCTCACACCCTTACAGTGCTCTATAGAATTTCTCTTACCCGCCCTCGAAGATACGGACACGGGGAGGCTCGCTCTGTTTGGAGGAGGGCCCTTGCTCCTCTTTCTTCCCCTTCTTCTTGTCCTCCTTCACAGGCTGCTGTGGTGGCTCCTTCAATTTGACGGGGGTGCTGGGTGGGGTAGCATGTATCTACACTCAAAGACAGACACAGACAAAATCACCAACGTACCCTAATATCTTAATTTGCAGTGATGATATAGTACTGTACAGTGGACACGCAATCATTCATGGTAGTAGTGTGTCATCTAACAGTGTATTGTCTAGTTATTCCCAGTGTTGGAATTGTGGGATATGCATTATTAAAATCATTCATAAATAAAACAAGGTGTAAAGTTATTTTGCTAGATTTTTGAGCTAACTGGCTTCTGCTGTATTCTTGTACATATTGATTATTTTATTGCTGTTATATTTACCTCTGAAATGCAGGGCTTCCGGCTGCTGGCAGGAACAACCTTGCCCGTGGCTGGAGTAGGAGCCGTGGCCATTGTGTAGGTTTCAGAGCTGTGCTTTTGCTTGGAGCTCAGCAGGGACAAAGCCAGCTTGGTGGACAAGCCTGGCAGGTTGGGGTTGTGCACACTGACACTCCAGGAGGAGTAAACAGAGGTCTGTGGCTCCCTTTGAGCAGAGGGGTTAGGCTTCACATAATTCAAGTAGCACCAGCTGACTGCGGTGGCGGTGTGGAGGCTGGGGTAAGAGGGGGCTCTGGCTCGCTCTAAACATTGGGGTAGGTGGGAAGCACTCACTCCCTGAGCCTCCTCCCCCTCTTCCTTCTCTTCTTTCTTAGGTTGAGCCTTCCCTTGCACCTCGCTTTTGTCCTGTTGCCCCTCAAGGTCCCGTCCTTCCTCTACTTCCTCCTCAACTTTCACAGTTACTACTCCTAACTCTGCCCTTTCCATCTGTTTCTCCACCCTTCCTTCCAGTTTTCTCCCAGTACCCTGATTTTCCTCTTCCTCATCCTCTTCCTCCTTTACTCGTTTTTGCTGGCGTTGGGCTTCTGTGCTGAGCTCCAGACTGGCTGCAGGGGAGAGCATGCGTTTGCTCCCACCTACCCCTCCATAAGCCTCAGTAGACCCACAGCCCAGCTCCCGGGACAAGGGCAGAGTCAGGGGCAGGTAGCTCTTGAAATCTGGGGTGGGGATCTTCAGGTAGGATCTCTGCAGTTTGTCCTGCTCCAGCTGGCCCATTATTACCATGGCCGTGCAGCAGATAGGTTCCTGGGAGCGGGCCGATGCCAGGATCCCAGAGAGAGTGGTGTACAGTGCACTGGCATAGGAGGGCATGTTCGTCTGGAGGCGCACCGGCACCACCAGCGACATGACTGGCGTCAGCTGTGCTAGGCACGTTGCGATGATGGGCCGCGCGTAGTGGCTGGGGAGGTGGGCTAACGACCGAGGAGATGAGGCAGGGAGCACCATGGTGGAGGGCCTGGGGGGCTGCGAGGGGACTTGGATTGTGAGCCCAGGGGACACAGGGAGGTACACAGCTTGGCCAGGTGCGGTGGGATGCTGCAGGGGGAACAGAGTTGAGAATGGATGGAGGGGGAGACCTAGACGTTCTGTCATGTGAAGCTGCCCTGGGTGTGCAGGTATGGGCACAGGGGAAGGGTGTGTTTGTAAGAAAGCTCTGTGGAAGATGTGGGTGGAAAGGACATCTGAAATGGCAGTGGTGACTGGTAGGAGCTGCGCTATTGGCCCTGGAGGGAATCGATATTGACTCATTGGTCGCATGGGGACAATCTTGGGCTGGTGGAACAGCTGTAAGGTCTTCCCTACTCCCTCCGAAATTAGTCTGGAGGTGCTGGCTTCACCAAGGTGGAGGGCAAGGTGGCTGGTGTAGGAAGGGCCAGCCTTGGGGCTTCCCGGTCGGACTGACTGACTGGCTGTGGACCCTTCCTCTTGTTCAGGCTCGCCCAAGGTGGCATGCTTCACCAGCAGGCATTTCCTCCTCTCCCTCCAGGCTGACACAGACTGCTGTGGAGAAAGGGACCCATAGTCAAAGGACTTGCTCCTGGTCTCTACGACTGGTGGTGTCTGCTGGGGGCTGGCGGGCGCCTGCTCTGAGGCTGACCGGCGCATTTCTCTTTGGGATTGGTTGTGTCGGTGATGGCCCGAGGGCACAGTCAACATGTGGGAGACCATGGTGCTGCCGGAGCCCCAGAGGGAAGGCTCAGCAGGTTTCCCCCCTGTGTCTTCAAGGGAGGCAGAGTGGCAGGAGGTGTGGGAGACGTTGCTCTCTTGACTGGGGCTTCGGGGACACAATGATACAGACTCAAAGCTAGACTCACCAGAGGACTGTGCAGCAGCCTCAGCTAGACGGAGACGCTTCTTTTTTGGTGGCAACTTCTCAGCAGGGAGCTGAGCCATACTCTGGCTGCGCTGAGGCCACTGGAACTCCTCTACAACTCTCTCTGACTCTTTGGAGGAAAATGCCGGAGGCGACGCTGACACCATGTCAGTATCAGGCTCCACTGTCACTAGGATCTCTGGCACTTGTATGTTGGGCTGGCGAACAAGGCGGAACATGGAGGGCGATGATTTTGGCTGCAGCTGCTGTTGCGGTGTTGGCTCGCACTCTTGAAACTCTCTAGAATCCTGGTTCTCCATGGATATGCATTCATGCTTCTCAAAGGAGCTGGTGTGTTGAATGACCGAGATGCCCTTCCTGTCTTGCTGCTGCGGCTCAGACTGTGGAGGAGCACCCAAGAAGGCCCTGCTCTGCTCCGGCAGGCTTGGTGGTGCAGTGGATGATGTAGGGCTACAGGTCATAACAGCTGCAGGCCCGGGGCTGGAAGGATCCTCCTCCAGACTCTCCTCTTTCCTTCTCTTCCTCACTGCCATGGCCAGTGCCCGGAACTTATAGTGCATCATCTGTGGGCGGCCCTCCCGGCATGCTCCGCCCACCTCTCCTCTCTCCTGCTCCTCTGTAGGCTGGACTGTGCAGAGTCCTCTGTGTGCCTTGTATGCCTCACTATGCTTGCAGAAGGCTCCGCAGGCCTCACACTCATAGAGCTTAGGACCCTTTCGTTGCTGCTGCTGATTCCTAGAAACGTCTCTTTCTGTGGCTGCGGAGGAGGAACCAGCCTCATCCGGTAAGAACTCAGCCCCAAGGGGCACTTCGATGGCAGGCTGGCGCCTCAGCATACGGTGCTGCCCACCTACCCTCATCTCAGCAACTACGGCCTGTTGTTCGTCAAATGATTGGCTCAGACGACGGACTCCCCTGGGAGAGGAGGTGGTAGAGCTGCTGGTTGAGGGGTCCCCCTGGCCTGCTACTGCAGGCATCGAATGACTTCTTAGCAGGGGCAATGGGGAAGAAGACTCCTGGACCACCGATGGGTCAGCATCTTGGGCATGGGGACGGAATGATTGGTTTGCCATACTGCTGGTGCCAGGGCTATCTCCCTTAAACTCAAACACATAGGGGTCTTTGGGGGAGGAGAACTTGGGCGACTCCAGACTGCTCTTTCTAGAGAGAGAGGAGCGCCTGGGCTTGACACTGTCAATCTCGCTCGTGTCCACCACCGCCTCGTTAATGGTGATGAGCTTGGTGATGTGCTCGATGACCTGTGTCTTGGGCACACTAAAGGGCATGTTGGTCTTTTCCTCCACCCCTGATGATGAAGAGGGGGCGTGCTGCTGATGGGGACCTCGCTGCTGCCCTCCTAGTCGCCCATACTTGCCCAGGATGATCTCGGCATAGGATTTGGCATTGGCAGTGGGAGGGCTCACCTGTGAGTCAGCTCTGCTCATCTCAGCACTCCCCGAACTGGAGAAATAGCCAGACTCTTGGCTGCCCTTGCTGCCGGGTCCCAGTGAGGAAGAGGAAGTGGAGGTGGATGGAGGGTTGTCTGTGCCGACCACGGGGCCACGGTTTCTCTCACTCAGCCTCATGGCCAGCCTCTGCTTCACGGCCTGGGAGTCATCAGGCCTCTCACCCACCTCTGGCCTTGATGTTTCCACATTGCTGCGGCTCATTTGTTTGCCCAGCCTCTCTTTCCCATCTTTACCAGTCTCCTCCTCAGAGTCTGTGCTCTCCCCCTCTGTGGGCTCCTCAGGGTCCTCACCTGGGGCTCCCCCCTCGGGTCCACTCAGGCTGAGCTCGTCCCGCCTCGACACCAGACCCGCCTTGATGCGGTGGGCATGGGACTTGCGGTGCTTGTACAGGTTACTCTTGGTCTTAAAGGAGAAGCCGCAGGGGGTGCAGGGGTAAGGCCTCTCCCCGGTGTGGGAGCGGATGTGTTTCTGGAGAACACTGGGTTTGGCACAAGGACGGCCGCAGTAAGTACACACATACTTCCCCGGTTTCTGGGGCTTCCTATCTCCTCTTTTTGACAAGCCGCACTCTGGGGCCTCCTGGCTGGACTGGGACAGGACACCCTGAGTGTTGTAACCTTGGGTAGAGGAGGACGGTATGGATAAGGAGGAGGTGGAGGAGAAGCTGCCTCTTGAGGGACCTGGGGTGTCTGTCGAGAGCTGCAAGACTGCTGCTGGAGTCTTGGGTTGATGCTGGACCCTGAGGAGCAGGTCGCTGCGTTTGGGCTGGCGATGGTGCAGGCGGCCCAGGGCACCATGGACAGGGCGGGGGTGGGACGGCGGCTGCTGTAGACGAGATGGATGGGATCCTGTGGGGGACTCAGTGCCCCCAGCAGACAGAGGTTGTTCTTGCCTTTCAGACCTCTTCCCATCAGCAGGACGGCTGGGCTCTGTCTCCATAGAGTGGGGAGAAGGCCTCACGTAAACACAGGAAATGCCTCTGGGAGCAAAGCGTCACACAGCCTCATGGGCCTAGACACAGGGTTGCAAGGATGCCCAGTGCGAGGGAACATCGAGAGGGGCGTCCGTTCAGGACAAAAATCACAATGGAGTACCTTTCTGGTGAGCGGGCCAAAAGTCATTCAAAAGAACTAAATAAGACATCATTAAAACTTGACACCAAGCAGCATTGAGGATGCAGGTAAAACAAGATCCACTCTCAGCATGAAGTTATTATGTTCCCATCTGGCCAGAGCCATTGTGGCAGGTCTTTCGCTGTGGACTGAGAGCTAGATAAGGGTTTGGCCTGGCATTGTCTAGCACTGACAGTTTTGCTCAGTTGAGTAGAAACCTCTGAGTTTTCCCTTGTTCCTCTTGGGTTGTCACTGGTCAGTCTAGCACTACACTGGATCTGCAGGAAAAAAAAAAGCAGTGGTAAGTCACAGACAATAGGCAGACCTCAAAAACAAATGCATTTGTTTCATCATCATTGTTTATTACTGTGCTTGATTATATCACATGAAGAACAGCCATCAGTTTGTTGAAGATAATGAAATTTAGGCTAGTTCTCGGACCTTATGTTGAAATCTCTATATGCTACCTCTGGGCCTAATTCTACAGAACAACCATACCATAGCTATGCAGATGATACAATGATCTTGAACCATATGACAACAGTTCAATACTCAGCACTGCGTCACTGTGTAGAGTACATAAATGCCTGGATGAACCAAAATTGATAAATCCAAGACAAAACAGGTATTATTGCGTTTGGCAACAAAAATAAGAGAACTAGTATTAGTAAAGAGCTGGATCCTCGGGCCCTAAAAACTAGTGCGTAGTCTTAGTGTTCTGAATCATATCTCACGTTCACCAGTCATATCAAAGCGGCCACCAAAACAGCATTCTATCATCTTAAAAATATGTCCAGAAGCAAGGGCTTGGTGTCCCAAAAAGACCAAGAGAAGCTCATTCATGATTTTATCTCTAGTAGGGTTGACTACTGTAATGGTCTCTTAACTGGACTCCCCAAAAAACAGCTGCAGTTCATTCAGAATGCTGCCGCTAGAATGTTAACCTGGACCAAGAGAACAGAGCACATCACTTAGGTTCTTTATGCCATGCTGTCAACTAGTGCCTGTGTGTGGCAGTGCAACACAAAGAGCAGAACCTGAAGGCATAGAGCCTTGCGGTCAACTCTGCTTTAATCACAAAACACTCATCCCCCATTTCCCTCAGCTTGAATACAAGATCAGATAAACTTAATTTTCATTTCTTGTTTTGACTTAGTGCTGTGACATTGCATCACTCTGTTACCTGCTCTGTTGGCGCTTCTGCCCTAGATCTTGACCCAGCCTTCTCAGAGCAATGGGGTTTCCTGCAGACCATCCTCTGAATGGACATTTGATTTTAAAGTCAGAGTTTCACACTAGTTGTTTACAAACTTGTTTTTTACACTCACTGTGTCTGAGCTCTTAATGGAACAAGGAGGTATTACATTTCTTAGCAAACAAGCCCAAGTCCAGTGAAGCTGACAGATGTGTGCATGTGTGTATATATGTGCAGTTGTGCCTTTTCGTTAAGCTTTTGTTTAAGTCCTACAGTATTTTTTGAAGATGTTGACAATGTATTGCGAATTAGTGATTTAAGACCTTTGGAGCAGTTGTTCTCAAACCTTTTCTCTGGCAACCCAAACCATTACATGTATTTGATCTATTCCAGGATTTGCACACCTGATTCAACAAGTCAACTAATCATCAAGCATTTAGATAGGTAATGTAGTAGAGCTAGTCTTGCAATAACATTGTAAAATGTCTTAGAGAGTAAAATAACAGGAAAGTAGTAAGCCGAAAGTCTTTTAGCTCAATGAGACACTTCGGCATACAGGTAATCAAGTGCAGATGACAGTCATAGCTCGGTGCTATCGCAATTACATTGCTAATGAGGTCGTGACACTTACCACGCTCATAACGCTAAGGAAATGTGTGAGGGTATGAAATGTCACAGCAATTTCAATGTGGGGATAGAGTGATGATTGCTAAGTAATGAATTTTGCCTTTGAGGCCTTACATCAGATATAGTTTTATCACTGGGCTTTGACAAGCAATCAAGTTTATTTATATAGCACAATTCATACATAGAAGCAATTCAGTGTGGTTTGCAACAAAAAAGAAAAATATAAAAATACAATAGAATAAAAACAAATACTAGAATAAAAACAATAAAACAACAGGGACTCTAACAAGCTTAAATAACTCTATAACCACGATTGTCATGGTGCAGGTGAGGTAGGATACGTGGAGCAGAGCGAGAGGGTATCATCCTTTTATTATTTCTCTCCAACAAAAATAACTAAGAAGAGTCACACCGCAAACTGAAGGCTATAAACTGATCACAGCAATATTGGTAGTAGTATTGAATATAATAGATATGGCAAGTATGACAGTAATAAACATAAAAATTTAAACTAGCACACATTTTTGAAAGAGTAGGATTGGGAGTATGAACAGTATGGTAGAAGTATTGAGTATTATAGATACATTTGAGTGTAATATGCTTATGAATGGTACATGCAAAGGAATATTCTAATGCCAATTAAAAGTACCTGAAAGGACATCAGAGCCTCTGGGAAGTTTGTGTGTGTGATCAGTATGATCATGGATCAGTGTTGCTGGTTGAGGAGCCTTATGGCCTGAGGGAGCCTTATGGTCTGTTTTTGAGTCTGGAAGTATGTGCCCCGATGCTCCGGTAGCCTCTACCAGATGGCAGCAGTGTGAACAGACAATAGCCTGGTTGGCTGTAGTCTTTGATGATGTTCCGTGCTTTCTTAAGGCATCATGTATGGTAGATGCCTTGCACTGAGGGGAGATGGCAGCCGATGATGCGCTCTGCAGACTTTACCACCCTCTGGAGGGACTTGCGGTCTGCAGTGGGGCAGCTGCTGTACCAGGCAGTAATGCAGCCTGAGAGAATGCTTTCAATTGTGCACCTGTACAGGTTGGTGAGAGTTTTTAGTGACATGCCAAATTTCTTGAGTCTCCTCAGGAAGTATAGTCATTTTTGGGCAGTTTTCACAGCTGAGTTTGCTTGTCTGGACCAAGTGAGGTCATCTTTGATGAACACACTGAGAAACTTGAAATCGGAGACTTGCCACTTCAGCTCCATCAATGTGTATGGGAGCATGACCCCCCCTCTGCCGCTTCCTGAAGTCCACAATCATCTCGTTAGTCTTGCAGACATTGAGAGAGAGGTTGTTGTCCTGGCACCATGTAGCCAGGTTCTTTACCTCCTCTCTGTAAGCATTCTCATCATTGTCGGAGATGAGACTCAGGATGGTAGTGTCATCCACGAACTTGAGGATGATGTTTGAGCTTTATGTGGCCACGTAGTCATGCGTGAAGAGGGAGTACAGGAGGGGACTAAGTATGCTGCCTTGTTGGGCTCTAGTTCTCAGGGTCAGTGCAGAGGAGGCGAGGTTGCCCATTCTTACCACCTGGGGTCTGCCCGTCAGGAAGTCCTGGATCCAATTGCAGAGCGGGGTGTTAAGTGCCAGGGTCCTGAGCTTAGGAACAAACTTGGCGGGTGCAGCAATTATAGTAAAGAAAAAGGCAGGATCATGGAAGTCAATTCACTAGACCTCCCATTTTTTTATCAGGACATATCTGCTGTTATATTTCCTACTTTCGGATAAACCCAGATCTACACAGAGAATTTTTGTACTGTAGCCAATCAAACCATATTCTGGGAGCAGACAGAGCCAATCAAAACATTTTCACTTAGCTGATGTAGCCAACTGCTGACAGTCCCAGCTGAGGCCCTTTTACTGACATTCATCATTATCATCATCATCAAAGCACAACTATCAACACACTCTCACACTCACATGATAGCTTACGCTGTCTGCTCAAGTCCAGTGTTCATTGGCTTTGAAATGGTTTGTCTTGCCCTCCTTACTCGGCTCTTTTTAATGCTATCCATCTCCAACATCTCTGGTGCTCATCACAAGAGCCAGACACTGGAGACCACTCAATACAACTGCCAACATTATATAACAGACGTTAGTGATGGCCAAACGAGGCTTCATTAGCGTTATATTAGCAGCAGGATATTATGCTGGCAGCACTCAGATTTTCTTTATCACTTTAAAAGCCATCATTGAAATTTATAAGGCAACTTAGTTAACAATCTGGTCTGTAAAAAAGAACAGACACGAACAATATTGGAACGGACATTAAACATAAAATGTACAGACTAGATTGCTAACTATATTGCCTTATATATTTCAATGATGACTTTTATTTTGAAAAAGAAAATCTGAGTTAGCCCTGCTAGCATAATATACTGCTGCTAGAAAAACAGTAATGAAGCCTCGTATGGCCATCACTAACACACGTAAATGATCAAAATATAAAGACGATTCCACGCAAAGGTCAATCTGAGCACCCAAAAACAAAATTAAGAGTTTCAAAATTAAACCCCAGTCATTATCGATGAAGTCTATACTTTCAGTGATGCCGACGGGGAGGACAACCGTGAACCCCCCAGGCCTAGGCTCGTTACTCCCCAACTCTGAGCATAAGTATGCCTTAAGGAGTGAAGTTTGCTTAGTGTAAGAAACTATAATGCAGCTAGAGACCAGGACGACAAACAGTCAGTTCCTCCCTTGTCTACTACAGCATACACTACGAAAACGGCAAAGCGAAAGAAGACAGACCAATTCTCTGTAGCTAGCTACCAGGAACCCTAAACTAACGTTAGCAAAGCTAAGAACAACAATGTCGAACTCTGAGTTAGCGCTTTTTTTGGAACAGGTAATTCCATTTTTCATATTTTTATTCGGAATGTGATTCTCTATCAGGCACTGGTGCAGAACCGCTTTCTGACGGGTGAGTAATTGCAAAATGCTGTAATTGTTTTTTTTTTTTACTGATAAAATCCCACATAGTGCAACTTAAAAAATGTTCACATTTAACCAATAAATTTGTCTAACTACAATACTGTAGCTATCAGGCTAAAACATTGCCACCATGCAACCAAAACTAGGAGCACAGAAATGGAAGGACAAATCTAAAAGAGGACATCTAAGTATGTATAGCAGTTAAGTAATGGCTGATTGGGAGTAGGTAATGAACTGAAAAGATGACATAATTAATTACCTGTGTTGAAAACATAGGGATTTGAATGTGGCCTAGTTATGAATAAAAACATTAAACAATAAAACATTTATGACCTGTTTTTTGGACGGTAATATAATTACTATTAATTTATTTTTTGGCCCGTGGTTTGGGTCCTAAACGTTAAATTCTGTCCCGGGCCCCATCATTCCTGTTGGTGTCCCTGATACTTTGGTGTGCAGATTATTTAACCACTGTATGTAGGACACTGAACAAAATGTGGCTATTATAAAGTAGCTGGACAAGTCTTCAATAAAGTATTTCTGTCAATTATATTCGATAGCTTTTAGAAATGGCTCACAGAGCTAATGTTCTACTCACAGTGTCAGTTATGTAGATGAGATGTAAAAGTCATATTGACTTCAGAAACTTTTACCACCACATTCTGCATAACTGTTTTGGGATCTGTTCTTTTACAGATTTTCTTGTTGATATTTTTACATTTGTGTTCTAATTAGGACTGTCTCTAAAAATATATGATGAAAATACATGCCACACATGGTACAGGAAATACTATTATTAGACAAATTGTTTATTACTGTTTGTGAATAGTCATGGAGGGATTCTTTTGAAAGTAAAGCCCTACTTACTTTTGCTAATAATTTCAGTCTCCCCACAAAGCACGTGAATAACATGCTTCCATTCAGCTAAATTTCTCAAAGAGACAGAGAGACAGACAGCCAGAGAGACAGATACAGCCGGAGACAGACAGAGACAGACACAGGCAGCCAGAGAGAGAGGGAGAGGGAGAGACACAGCCAGCAAGAGAGAGGTGAGTCTATGCGGTGATTCACTGTTCCAGCAGCTGGCTAAAGAGTCCTATAGCAGAAGATGAGTGTACTCAACTTCATGTCAGAGTTGACTGATGGTTAGTGTGAGCAGACTGCAGCTCCGACATCACATTCAACCTGATTTAAAAAATAAAATTAAACTACAGATTTCAGCACCAAAGAGTAGTTTGTATTTACACATGATGGAGTTTACTTATCCAGCAAAAGACTAGTATAGCTGACTGCAGCTGAGGTGCCAGTTGTGGTGAAGCAGGCGTAGATGACAAGTTTTTTAATAATGAGCTCAGCTTTCTCTGTTTGTCCCTCTCCCTATGTTCCTGAAAAACACAGCTCCGCCTGACTTCATTACACTGGAAAATAAAACAGACAAGATCACGCTTCCTTTCTGGAAGTTAACTGACAGATACTTGACTCTCATTCTATGTTCCCCCACATTTGCTAAAGGATGATTATCCATTTAGCCCACTCCTCCTAAAAGAAGCACCATGTTTTCCTCCATCAGCAGTGCAATAAACTCTGTCATGAATTGTCTAGCTATGGTGTTAGCCTCTGGGATTTAATTGGTTGAAAAAGGGATCGGTTTCATACTGTAGTCTAACTACTAAGTCAAGTGCCAAATTTGTCTATTCACGCTGAATTCCCAAGACACTGGGAAGTGAGTGTGAGAATAACAGTAAGAACACCACAGGAGTGAGAGACTAAGAAATAAAAAAGCATGAGTGGGAGAGACAGGAAAAGACAGGTAAAGAGTGGGAAGAGTGTTGAGAAAAAAAGATGCCGCTCTAAAGCCAGAGAGTGTAGGAAGACAATATATTCTGTATATAAAAAGACTGGAGAGGAAGAGCACAGATAGAAGAGATAAAGAGGAGGGAGACAGAAAAAGAAAGAGAGTGGAAGAAAGGAAGTAATTTTTTCATCCAAAATTAGAAAATATGTTAGAGCTGATCACACGACAGCCATCACAGTGTAAGGGCATTAATGATCTCTGGCATAGTATTGATAGAGCCTTTAAACAAAGCAATTAGGCGGCTTACGGTTGGGGAGCACCATCTGAATTATGCAGGCGATGCAGTCTAGACTCCAGCTCATAGCAGGGAAACACACACAAGGGCTTTGCCCAGAGATAACAGTCAGTGAGCAAGCACATCGTCATCACTTATGCAATTACACACATTTCAACAAGCATTTCCACGGGCATGTACACATTACAGTTACATGTAGCAGAAGTTATTATCCAGAGAAACAGTAATTGGTGCATACATTTTCTAACCTTTTTCATACTCGTCCCCTGTGGGAACCACACCCACAACCTTGACGTTGCAAATGCAATACTCAACTTGCCATATCAACTGAGCTACACTGACTCAAAAAAACTTCATATGAAGACATATTTGGAAAGAAAGAAAGAAAGAAAGAGAGAGCGCATGGGTCCTTTTCCACTAACAGGAGATGGGCAAGTGAGAGAAGGCAGCCGAGGTATAGCGCTCTGACTGGAAATCAGGGTTAGGGTTGCTTATTGGCCAAGGGTTGCTTATTGGTTCAGCTACCATAGGCCAATTGGAATATGTTTGCAACTAAAAGTAAATAGAATTTCTGATATCACAAAGCATCATAATGACAGCAAAGATATCAGCAGCATATTTTCACGACGGGGGCCATCAAACTCGTTCCTCAACTGATTAGCGAGTACAATCGCAATCGCTGCACATTTTACGTGAAACAATGAGATCACCATGGAAGCAAGTAAGCTTGGATTGCCATTGATACCAGCAATAACATTCTAAAGCTCAAAGTAATTCTGAAACAGTGATTCTCGACAACCTTCATTACCCTAATCTCACCATCTGAAATACTGAGCTTTTAAATTCTTTGGGTTATTTTTTATACACAGATTTAAAAATGGCAGTGCGCCACTTGGAGTATGACCCGGACTCTGACGATGAGTCTGACTCTGAGTCTGGATATGAGACTGGAGATTTCTACCTTGACTCAGAAGATGACTCCGGTGTTGCGGAATCTCAGTTGCCATTGGCTTCCAGTCACTTCCAGGCAAAAGACCATCTGAAAATTAATTTCAGCTGGCCCAAGGTGGTTCCTTCTGTTTCATAGCAACTAAATAAAACATCTGAAATTATAGACAAACTATCACCATATTAATACAAAATTTAAATTGTACATCATTGTACTTCATTAGGCTACATTCTCCTTCATTCTTGTATCTTGTTACATTTCAACTGAGATTTTATAAGAGATAAACTATGATGTTTATAGTAATCACAAATTGTTGTGCATTTGTTATTTAAGTCCTCTTAACCAGAGCAACTTACAGGAGCAATTGGGGTTCTTTGCTTAAGGGCACAAACAGACCTTTACAACACCTTTTCAACCCTGTCAGCTCTGGGATTAGAATCAGGACCTTTCATTTTGAGGCCCAGGACTCTTGGCCACTAAGCTATCAGCCACCCCACATATTCATGAAGTGACTTCATAATTTAATAGAGTATTCACTGTCTATGCTTCACTGTATCCAGGTAATGAAAAATGCATTCTGACAGATCTTGTAAACAAACCAGACTCTTGAGTCATTCTTTAGTGGTTCTGGTTCCTCTCAAAGTTTCCTTCTGCTGTATCACAAAGGCTTTTACTTCTCACAATCCCATGCTTAAATTAAAGACTGACCTGGACAAAAACACAAAGATAGCAGCTTATAAACAGTATAACAAATCAACGCCCCATCATTGAATGCTTATAAATGCCTTGAAATAAGATATTTGGTAAATTCCTAATTGTGTCATCTGCAGACCCTGCTAGTAAGAATACTCCCGCTCAAGCAGGTGTAACTCATCTAAGACCAAAGGGCATCCCTCATGTCTGTTTGAAAATTTAGAAAGGTAGTATTTTACATGCAAAGCTGACCTTTAATACTTCATGATGAACAGTTAAAAGGTGATGCCTTATAAACACTAAAAACACATTGACGTGGGATCCTCCAGGTGGCAACCATTCTACTGTGGATGAATGCGGACAGGGTTGATCAGAGCCTATTCGGTGTGGATGTACTGTAAGTGAAGCCACTGATGACTCAGCTGTGCTCTCTGTTCTAGTGAAAAGTTCCTTTGATATGGAGCTGTACTACAAAACTATAAAGCTAATGTTAGCATGAGGAAATGAAATAAGTAATGATGGATACAAATATGACTTAAACATTAAAATAGCTTGTGTCTGTGTAAGACATAAACCCTCTTAAGTGCTTTCTAAAAAATCAGCTGTCACCCCTCCCTTTCCTCATTTCTGGTGCTGCTGGTTGACTGGTTCCCATGGTAACAGGCCTACTCAGAGCTACGGCAGATGGAGAGAGAGCTGGATATCTAAATTTATCACCCAGCATCCTTTCTGGGTACCGGCGCACACTGCCAGGAGGAAGTGGTTGAACAGCCTGACCTCCACACGCATGTAGAACTCCCCCTGACCTCTGGGCTGAGTGGTTGCTGCAGGTATCAAGCAGCCTACAGATAAAGGACCGGCTTTCCCTCACAAAACAGTCCAAATCACCATTAAGGCATAAATAACTTGCAACTTGTAGACATTTATTTAGTCTGTAGAAGAGACATGACCTCAAATCAAAGGAATAGAGTTTTGTGATGGATTTCTCACTTTTGTTTGTACACTTTTGAACACAGACCAAAACCTGTTTCCTACGGCGGTCTAGCGGTCAAAGTTAAACACACCACTACAGCATCGGTTTGATTCCGGCTAACTGCTGTTACAGCACACTTTTTCGTCATTCCCGCATTCTCTCCTTTATCATCAATTAAGCATTAAATGACCCCATGAACCTAAGGCTGTAATGGTAACCAGATCTTTAACTAAGACACAAAATGACCATAATGCGTTTTAGTTGAAACATACTAAAAGAAACCCGGAGGACAGGAGCTCTCAAAACAAGATGGCAGATAGTTCCGGTGCTCATTGGTTTTACATGCTATCTAGAGTAACAACCACTGTGGCTAGCAGTAGGAGCTGTAGACACTCACAGAGGGAATTCACTTTAACGAACTGCATACCAGCTGTCTCTCTGAGGTCTGCTCTGCAGTGCTTCTGAGGCTGCGAGCGGACAGAGGAGGATTTTGGAGGACTTTGATAAGACATGCGGTTCACAGTGATCGCTGTGTTCTCTTTGATTAAACACAATCCCACTGAACTGCAGGTCAATTGTGCCTCCCACATCAAACAAAAGCATCACAAAGGCATCTAAACCACATGAACTGGACACAGCAGGATTGGACAGAAATGTATGAGGGGCTAGGATGAAGGTCTGGTGATCATGTTTTCAGGCCACAGTAAAAACTGTATGCATTGACCAAGCCTCTAAGAGAAGTGAAGAATAAGGATCCAATCCGATCTAGTATGACCATGGCCTTCTAGCCTGTCTGAGCTGTCAATAACGCTTTTTTGTGATTTTTGAAAACTAAAAGAAAATCTAAAGTCCATCCACAACAGAAAGCCTGTATAACTGGAAAACATGTAGACCACACACACACACTCAACCCATGAAAAACAATTGGAGAGTATTGGAAGCTGTGAAGGGAATTTAAAGGGAAATTTAAAGGGAAAGGTCACTCAATTTCACATAACAATTGGTTTAGTCATTTTCACTCAAAAACAGGAAGCGACACAAACTCATACTGGAAACCTTACAACAGCCACTAGGAGAGGAATTCACCTTTTAGCAGGACAATAACCAAAAACACAAGGGTCAATTTAGTTGCTTACCAAGAGTGGCCAAGTTTAACTTCACTTTAATCTGCTTCAGAATCTACAGTAAGCCTTAAATATTTCTGTCTAGGCATTATTCCAAACCTTTCAACATGGGTTGAACAGAATAATGGTCAAGTATTGCACAGTCCAAGTTTGCAAACATCTTACAAACTTACACAAGAAGACTCTCAGCTGTAATTGCCACCTAAGGTGTTTATCAATTTTGTGAATTCCAAAGTGTGCTTATTGCCTTACTGCAGCAACTCCTGGCCAAGTTGGGAAATTGAGATACGTGTCCTCCAAAGGACATTGTGGTAAGCCATTTTGCGCCTTATCAGAGTGCTCACTTAAACCAGGAAGCTACTTATATTTTAGTAGCATACGATTAATAACTCAATCAATATACATGCACACACAGATTAAAAACAAATAAATATAAAAATGAACCTGCAATAGAGCATGCCCAGAAATGACGATGATTGGCATAGTTGTATGTAAGTGATTTGTATGAGTTCCAGGCCCCATTTCAGCATAGAAGTTGGTCCTCTAATAAATGTATTAAAATGCATGGTATGATGTTTAATACATACAGTATCTCACAAAAGTGAGTACACCCCTCACATTATTGTAAATATTTGATTATATCTTTTCATGTGACAACACTGAAGAAATGACACTTTGCTACAATGTAAAGTAGTGAGTGTACAGCTTGTATAACAGTGTAAATTATCTAAACCGCTGGCAACAAAAGTGAGTACTCCCACCACCATGCTTGACTGTAGGCAAGACACACTTGCCTTTGTACTCCTCACCTGGTTGCCACCACACACGCTTGACACCATCTGAACCAAATAAGTTTATCTTGGTCTCATCAGACCACAGGACATGGTTCCAGTAATCCATGTCCCTAGTCTGCTTGTCTTCAGCAAACAGTTTACGGGCTTTCTTGTGCATCATCTTTAGAAGAGGCTTTCTTCTGGGACAACAGCCATGCAGACCAATTTGATGCAGTGTGCGGCATATGGTCTGAGCACTGACAGGCTGACCCCCCACCCCTTCAACCTCTGCAGCAATGCTGGCAGCACTCATACGTCTATCCCAAAGACAACCTCTGGATATGACGCTGAGCATGTGCACTCAACTTCTTTGGTCGACCATGGCGAGGCCTGTTCAGAATGGAACCTGTCCTGTTAAACCGCTGTATGGTCTTGGCCACCGTGCTGCAGCTCAGTTTCAGGGTCTTGGCTATCTTCTTATAGCCTAGGCCATATTTATGTAGAGCAACAATTCTTTTTTTCAGATCCTCAGAGAGTTCTTTGCCATGAGGTGCCATGTTGAACTTCCAGTGACCAGTATGAGGGAGTATGAGAGCGATAACACCAAATTTAACACACCTGCTCCCCATTCACACCTGAGACCTTGTAACACTAACGAGTCACATGACACCGGGGAGGGAAAATGGCTAATTGGGCCCAATTTGGACATTTTCACTTAGGGGTGTACTCACTTTTGTTGCCAGCAGTTTAGACATTAATGGCTGTATGTTGAGTTATTTTGAGGGGACAGCAAATTCACACTGTTATACAAGCTGTACACTCACTACTTTACATTGTAGCAAAGTGTTATTTCTTCAGTGTTGTCACATGAAAAGATATAATCAAATATTTGCATAAATGTGAGGGGTGTACTCACTTTCGTGAGATACTGTAAAAATGAAAGATAACATGTTTTCATAGCATCTCACTTGGTAAAGGCCAGGGACCAGAAACTGATAATTTCTGCAACATGACTATGGCACTAACAAATACAGTCATGGGTGATTTCAAATAAAGTTTTGGGAAGTTTTTGAAAACTCTGGGAAGTTTTCAAATAAAGATTTTACACCATTATAATTCAACACTGATTAAAGTTTATACATGGTCCCACTTTTCACAGAATCAGTATTGATTTAACACTACAGTACTATTATACAGTAATTTTCTTCCCAATAACATTGTATCAATTCACTGACACTAAGAATTAATTATTTTAGGGGCACTTTATCCTTTACCCTTATGTGGTCTGTATATAAGAGATTGCTAGGACAGTGAGATTTACACATAATTGGCTAGTTGAGAGGAATGTTTTTTGCATGCCAAAAACCCTACACTATTGCACAGTGTGTATTGAATGGCGAGCGGTATCTGAAAAATAAATATAATCATCTTTGCTTTAATTTTCAATGTTTTATGTAGGCACAGTTGTTGTTGATCGATAGAGCCATTGGACATCTTTCAGCAAAGTTCCTATCAGCTGATATATTGATTAATGTACATGGTGTATACATTTTTCCATGTTCAAAAATACTAAAAATCTGAGGGGCAGCATTTCTGGCTTTGGAGGGGCAGCATTTCAGCATTTCTGGCAAATTTCCTCCCTCCACTCCTTTTTAAATACTACTAATCACATTTGGACTACAAAAGTTTAACAGTACCAAAATGTCAAAGTTTATTCTATAGATACAACAAAGAGTGGCTGTGGGAACTTACATACTGCTTACTTTGGCTAGTTTAATTAGCCAACTATTGAGATCTGTGGCTGGCTACTGTAAAATATAAAGCCTACATGTACTTTGATTAGATATGGATAACTGGTTTCCGGTAGCTCATTGCAAATGGAGTAGACGTGTCCACCTCATTATCCCACTACATTTCGCTGTTTATTGTGTTAAATAACCCTCTACACTCGTGTTTTAGATATATTTCTTGGACGACCTAATAATACGTACTACACAATGTCAAAGACGGGCAAATCTGGCCGAAAGGACGTTGTGTGAAAGACGAAACTCCTGCGGTCTCAAGTGACGCCAATATGGCCACCATGGCTAGCCTACTAGAAGAACATAGTGCATCTCTCTCGGCAGAGATTAATTTAGCTATTTCACCTCTGGAGGCAAAAATAGACCATATGCAAGCAACCATAACTGATAACGGAAAGCGAATTACGTCTATCGAATCGCATGCTAACTCGCTTAGTGAATGTGTCTATGTGCTAGAAGCCAAGTGTGAAGCACTAGCTTATTGCCATGCTAAATTAAAAGCCAAGGCTGCGGAACTTGAATCACGGAGTCGCCGATGCAACATTAGACTGATCGGATTACCTGAAGGAATCGAGGGCCCTTGTCCTACGGTCTTCTTTGCAAAAGTCTTATCGGAAATCCTGGGTGAAGAGGTTCTGCCTTCTCCACCAGAACTTGACTGAGCCCACAGATCCACTATTGCCAAACCGAGGACGGTGGAAAAGCCTAGGGCGGTGATAGTCCGCATTCACTGTTTCCAGATCAAGGAAAGCGTCATCCGCGAGGCCTGCAAAAGGAGAGGTGCACCTCGAAACCTAGGGAAACCAGTCTACATCTACGAAGATTACAGCCTACAGATGTCTCAGAGCAACGTTCCCGTTATCGTGAGGTTATGGCAAAGCTCTATAACCTGGGCCTTAAACTGTCCAATATTTTCAGAGGCAGCTGCTCACTATGGCCTCTGATTGGGGATCCTATTTATGTTGCCCTGTGTGTCCCTTAGTTGTCTGTCATTGTTTGGAGTTTGCTTTGTGTTGTGCTGCTCTTCAGTTCACGGTTTGTACCGCTCCTTTGTTTGTTTTCTTTGTGAAGTTTGGAAGACACATTAAAGGATGTTCATCAGCTCTGCGCCTCGTGTCCTGCCTCATCTCAACCGTGACACTGCGTCCCACAGCTCATCCCATGGTCCGACGGTTAATGCGTGTGCACTGTACGTTTTCACAGAATTTTGCAGTCGTAAAATAGATTGTTATTACCATTGGTTCTTCCTCACATAATCTTGTATTAGACTTGCATTATATAAGTTGAAGACGTGTGCCTAATATGTGCATGCACGTGTGTGACTAATTTCATGATGGACTTATTATTATTTTTATTATTGTTTTAGTGTTTCATTTCATTATGTATATTTCCGTATGGATACAGTACATTTTGTTTTCATTCCTGGATGTATGTATATATGCATATACATGTCTTCTCAATTTTGTTTAGGTACTTTGTTTATTTAGGTGTTTGCTTCTTATTTTTATTTAAACTATTTTTATATGCGTTTATTATATTTTGTTGTACTCTGTTATACATCCAGCACTTTACCAACAGTACAGGCTGTTGTACATGGCACTATATTAATACTGTTCACCAATTTCGGTGGCTCAAAAAAAAAAACTGTGCAGTGCGTGTACATTACACCCTGTATAATTTGAACCAATATGCTTTGTTTCTTGCATTGAGGCCTGTTTTGTTTCTATTCTTGTACACACACTGTGCTTATTGTCCAACATCAAGGAATGTTTTACCATGTTGTTAGTGTCGTCCATTTCTCTTGAATGTTAGGGTTATTATGTGCTTTTTATGAGGTAATTGAGGAAATTTAATAGGATATGGATATGTTCCGGAAGTCCCTATATGGGCTAGTCAAAGTCCTTAAGAGCTTGCTGCTGTTTTGTACAGTAGCTTTCTGTTCTCTTTTTGTTGTTGGGCTGGGGATGGGGATTGGGGAGGAGGAATATTTTGCTGACCTAAGTCTGATTTCTACTTCCCAGTATTGTTTTTTATCTTATCTACTCTGCTGTTGTGGCCACACTTCAAGTCTGAACATTAATCTCTGTTCTAATGGCTAGTAATCTTAGGTTCATAAATTGGAATGTTAAGGGGCTAAACCATCCAGTAAAAAGAAGATTATTGCTCATATGAAACAGCTAAAAGCAGAAATAGCCTTCTTACAGGAAACCCATCTACAATGCATGGATCACTCTCGCATTCACAAAGGCTGGGTTAGGCAGCTCTTCCACTCAGCTTTTCAGGCTCGGGCAAGAGGGGTAGCCGTTTTGATTCATGAAGATATATTGTTTACACCCTCTTCTATTGTCTCAGATACATATGGTCGGTATTTGTTTCGGGCAGACTGTTTAACACTAACGTAACGTTGGCTAATGTCTACGCCCCAAACACAGATGACATTGGGTTTTTTCAGAAGTTTTTATCTCTTCTTTCTGATCTGAACTCTTACTCTCTTATACTTGGGGGAGACCTCAACTGTTGGCTGGACCCAGTGTTGGACCGCTCCTTGGCTAGACCTTATGTGGTAAGCAAATCTGCCACCTATATTCAGCGCTTCCTTTCAGAGTATGGAATAACTGATCTGTGGCGGTTTTCACATCCCACAAGTAGGGAATATACTTTCTTTTCGAATGTATACCACACATATTCCAGGATCGATTATTATTTAATTGATAGCAGGCTGATACAAAAGGTTCACTCCTGTGCATATCATGGTACAGTCATAATTATCCGATCATGCCCCACTAACACTCGACAAGTATTTTCCAGACTGCCCGTTGTAGGAGGCATTGGCACTTAGACTCCTCCCTTTTAGCAGATGAGGATTTTGTCAAGTTTATATCTGAACAAATACCTTTTTTTCTGGGTTGTGAATAAATCCCCTGAGATTTTGTCTTCTACCACGTGGGAGGCAATAAAAGCTTATTTGAGCGGGCAAACCATTTAGTTCACAGCTAACAAACGGGGTCAGAAGAGGAAGCAAATACACCTCAGTAACCAAATCTTACAAGTGGATCAGCAATATGCTAGTACTCCCACAGCAGACCTATATAAACAATGTATTGGACTGAAAACCAAGCTTGATTTGCTCCTTATCCAGCAAACAGTAAATCAACTTGCAGAAAACTAGAAGCAAATTTTATGAGCATAGCGAGAAGGCGGGGAGGCTGTTAGCTACTCAGTTATGTAGGGCCAGGGCGCAGCAGATCATTGGTGGATTACGTATGGAGAGTGGGGAAATATTACCAGATCAAAACATGATTAATGATAAGTTTAGGGAATTTTATTGTAACTATACATCTGATTCCACGCACAACACAGAAACAAAGGAAAAATGTCTTAACAGTTTGTCAATACCCACCTTATCCTCAGATCTCAGGTCGGATCTTGAGAAGCCAATTATTAAAGTGGACATTGGGATAGCCATACCCTCCTTGCAATCAGGAAAATACCCGGAATCTGATGGATTCCCATCAGAATTCTACAAAAAGTTCTCTTTACAACTTAGTCTTGGAATAAGTCTTTACGGAATCTCTTCAATCAGGGCTCCTCCCACCAACAATGAACTAGACCTGTATCTCCTTACTTGCTAAAAAAGGTAAAGACCCTTTAGATTGTGCCTCCTACAGGCCTATGTCATTGCTTAACAACAAAGTTAAAATACTAGCCAAAATTCTGGCCTCTCGGCTTGAGGTTGCACTTCCCACGATCATATCCCCCGACCAAACAGGGTTTATAAAAATGCCATTCATTTTCTAATATAATCTAATATATGTTGCATATTTAACATTCTGTACTCTCCATTGCAGGACACTCCAGAATGTGTAATGTTGATGGATGCAGAAAAGGCATTCAACAGAGTCAAGTGGGACTACTTACTAAGCCTCTTAGAAAAATTTGGATTTGGCCCAACTCTTATCTCTTTGATTAAACTATTGTATAACTCCCCTTCTGCAATTGTATTAACCAACACCTTACAGTATACTCCAAGCCATTCGATCTGCAACGTGGGACCCGTCTGGGCTGTCCGCTGAGCCCCGCCCTCTATATGCTAGCCATAGAACCGTTAGCGATTGCCCTGCGTGACTGTAAACAGGTTCGGGGTTTGTCTAGGGGGGGCATTGAACATAAGGTGTTCTTGTACGCAGACAAACTTTTATTTTATATTTTAGACCCGAAGACCTCTTCGGGCCTATAGTACTCTCCCTCTTCAATGAATTCAGCCTGTTCTCTGGATACAAAACCTGCATAAAAGTGAACTCTTTCCAATTAATCAACTGGCGCTACAGCTGAAATACCACTGAAAGTAGTCAAGGACCGATTCACGTACCTTGGAGTCACTGTTACTCGTGAGTACAAGCACTTTTCAAAGAAAACATTGAGACACTGTTTGATCAAACTAAGCAGGATCTGGCCAAGTGGTTTATCCTTACTATTATTTCTTGAAGTTAGGCATTACGTGCAGTGTAATGTTCCTAATTTCCCATTAAAACCGCCTCCCAACTCTCTGGATACAATTCTTTCTGTAGATCCGTTAACTAAGGGGGTGGTTTCCTCTATTCATAACGTGATGGCAGTCCTGACATGCCTCTCTTTGGACACTATCAAGGAAGCTTGGGAGAGGGATCTTGGTACACTCCTCTCAGATAATACCTGGAAATCAATACTCGGGAAAATACACTCCACATCTACAGGTGCTGGTCATAATTAGAATATCATCAAAAAGTTTATTTATTTCAGTAATTCCATTCAAAAAGTGAAACTTAGATATTATATTCATTCATTACACACAGACTGATATATTTCAAATGTTTATTTCATTTAATTGTGATGATTAAAACTGACAACTAATGAAAATCCCAAATTCAGTTTTCATTCCTGGATATATACATACATCCAGGAATGAAAACAAAATGTACTGTATCCATACGGAAATATACATAATGAAATGAAACACTAAAACAATAATAAAAATAAAATTCAGTATTAGAATATTACTTAAGACCAATACAAAAAAAGGATTTTTAGAAATGTTGGCCAACTGAAAAGTATGAACATGAAAAGTATGAGCATGTACAGCACTCAATACTTAGTTGGGGCTCCTTTTGCCTGAATTACTGCAGCAATGCGGCGTGGCATGGAGTCGATCAGTCTGTGGCACTGCTCAGGTGTTATGAGAGCCC
>JACXGI010001491.1:0-12532 GCA_016801175.1 Esox masquinongy | reverse complement strand
ATCACAATACCCCATAGATTTTCTATAGGGTTAAGGTCAGGTGAGTTTGCTGGCCAATTAAGAACAGGGATACCATGGTTCTTAAACCAGGTACTGGTAGCTTTGGCACTGTGTGCAGGTGCCAAGTCCTGTTGGAAAATGAAATCCGCATCTCCATAAAGTTGGTCAGCAGCAGGAAGCATGAAGTGCTCTAAAACTTCCTGGTAGATGGCTGCGTTGACCTTGGACCTCAGAAAACACAGTGGACCAATACCAGCAGATGACATGGCACCCCAAACCATCACTGACTGTGGAAACTTTACACTGGACTTCAAGCAATGTGGATTCTGTGCCTCTCCTCTCTTCCTCCAGACTCTGGGACCTTGATTTCCAAAGGAAATGCAAAATTTACTTTCATCAGAGAACATAACTTTGGACCACTCAGCAGCAGCCCAGTCCTTTTTGTCTTTAGCCCAGGTGAGACGCTTCTGACGCTGTGTCTTGTTCAAGAGTGGCTTGATACAAGGAATGCGACAGCTGAAACCCATGTCTTGCATACGTCTGTGCGTGGTGGTTCTTGAAGCACTGACTCCAGCTGCAGTCCACTCTTTGTGAATCTCCCCCACATTTTTGAATGAGTTTTGTTTCACAATCCTCTCCAGGGTGCGGTTATCCCTATTGCTTGTACACTTTTTTCTACCACATCTTTTCCTACCCTTCACCTCTCTATTAATGTGCTTGGACACAGAGCTCTGTGAACAGCCAGCCTCTTTAGCTATGACCTTTTGTGTCTTGCCCTCCTTGTGCAAGGTGTCAATGGTCATCTTTTGGACAGCTGTGAAGTCAGCAGTCTTCCCCATGATTGTGTAGCTTACGGAACTAGACTGAGCGACCATTTAAAGGCCTTTGCAGGTGTTTTGAGTTAATTAGATGATTAGAGTGTGGCACCAGGTGTCTTCAATATTGAACCTTTTCACAATATTCTAATTTTCTGAGATACTGAATTTGGGGTTTTCATTAGTTGTCAGTTATAATCATCAAAATTAAAAGGAATAAACACTTGAAATGTATCAGTCTGTGTGGAATAAACGTATACATTATACAAGTTTCACTTTTTGAATGGAATTACTGGAATGAATCAACTTTTTGATGATATTCTAATTATATGACCAGCACCTGTATGTGCGCCCACCACAGTCTCATTCAATTTAAGGTGGTACACAGAGTCCACATATCCAAAGCAAATTGTCAAAATATTACCCCGGGACAAGCCCTACGTGTGATAAATGTAGGAATACTGATGCCTCTCTGATACACATGTTTTGGAGAAAGTTTCTGGAGATCTGTGTTCGAGACCCTCTCTGAAGATTTAAAATGTGGGATAGAACCGGACCCACCTGTAGCATTATTTGGAATCGCACCCCAAAACTCTGCCCTATCTGGCCCACAGAATAAAGTCCTCACATTTGCCTCTCTATTAGCGCGTTGGGCTATATTGCTTAGATGGAAGGGGGATGCCCCGCCCACACTCTCCCAATGGCTTAAAGACCTTGCGACATGCTTAAAGCTGGAGAAGATTAGATACTCTTTACAGGTGTTGGGGGTTAGAGACACGGACTACAGAACAACAGGTCCCGCGTTCGACTCCCGTCACAGTCAAAACACATTACGTCTTAGGATTTGTTCAGGACGGACAAAAACTGCGCTGGCTGCACGATTCACTCGTCTTTTCATTTGACGAAAAAGTCAGTTGTCACCTATATTGATAGTTATTGTATCAATGTCATTCACGAATGGCTAATAATTTGTTAAAACGGACAGTGGCATAAGCCGTACAGTTCATAGATGCTATTTGTGGAGGTAAACTTAATACACTGCATGCACAATTATTAGGCAAATCGTATTCCTCAAGATTTATTTTATTGTTGAACAAACACAATGCTCTCAGTCAATCCAAAATATCATTGAACCTCAAACCTGTAGGTTTAACAAAGGAAAAGTGAGTTTTGATCTTTCTCAGGGGAATACACAAGTGTGCTGAATTATTAGGCAACTAAATTACAAAAATAATTACTCCAACTCACTTTTTTATTCTCAATTTTTAGAGTAAGTGCAACAAAAAGTAACACAAAATGAAAATTAAATAACATTTCTTGCCTTTCAAAAATATTCAGGGACCGATATAGCCACCCTTCTTTTCAATAACTGCCATGAGCCTTTCATCCATGCAGTCTATCAGTTTCTTGATCTGTTCACGATCAACTTTCGGTGAAGCAGCAACCACAGCCTCCCAAATGCTGTTCAAAGAGGTGCATTGTCTTCCCTGACTGTAAATCTCACATTTGAGAAGGGTCCACAAGTTCTCAATAGGATTTAAATCAGGTAAGGAAGGGGGCCAGGTCATTATTCGGGCATCTTTGCGGCCCTTGCTTGCTAGTCAAGCAGTGGAGTACTTGGACGCATGTGATGGAGCATTGTCCTGCATAAAGAACATGGCCTTTTTGAATGCTGAGGACTTCTTCCTGTACCACTGCTTGAAGAAAGTTGAGTTTCAGTCCATCTTCAACCCGAAAAGGTCCAACTACCTCATCCTTATTGATAGCAGCCCATACCAGTACCCCTCCTCCACCTTGCTGGCGCCAGACTCGATGTGGTGCCCTGTGTCCATTAGTGATGGCCACAGGCCCATTCATCTGGTCCATCAAGAGTCACTCTCATTTCATCTGTCCATAAAACCTTTGAAAAATCTGTCTTTAGGTATTTCTTTGCACAATCTTTTTGCTTCAACATGTGAATCTTATTCAGTGGTGGTCTTCTTTCAGCCTTCTTGGCCTTGGTCATGTCTCTGAGCACTTGACACCTTCTGGACACTCCAGATAGGTTGCAGTCCTGGAATATGGTGGCACTGGAGGATAATGGGTTCCTGGTAGCTTCAAGTTTAATTAGACATTAGAATGATCTAATGTCGAGATGCTATACCGACACTAGATAAGCGTGCAGTTCCATGGTGTAGTGGCTAAAGACATAGCCTCTCATGTGGGCGACCCCAGTTTGAATCCAGTGCGGGCAACAACATTTATCACTTTCAATTGCTGGCTGGCTGAACTAGGCTTGCGTGGTTCCTTTTCTGGTTTAGATTTCCTTAAGAGATGCACAGCTGTGGCCCTGAATAGCCTGGTTTGTTGTGGCTCTCATATTCCTTCATTTTTCTAAACTCTTTTTCTCTAAACTCTCTTACCTATTCATTGATGAGTTGCTTTTTAGTTAACAATATTATATGATGGAATACCATCCTTGTTACTTATGTTTTTCATTCTACTTGGGGTTGGGGTTTTTTTGGGCCAGGGACTAACTCATCTTTGTACTCATACTCAAGTGTCTCATTTGCTTAGTTCATGTATGTGCCATTTCTTTTATCACTTCGTTTTTTTTTTTTTTAATACACTTTGGTCAGCAGGGAAAGGGTGGGATGTAGGGTTGGATATACTGTTATCTGTTTTACAACTGGATCATTAAAACGGCAACTGATTTGAGACTTGCTTATTGAAAAGCATGCCTGTGGGAATTAACTATTGAGATCTGTTGCTAGCAATCTACTGTAAAATCCCAACATTTTACACATGGGTACTTTGCTGTTAATCTGTCAACAACTATTGGCGTCTTTCATAGAACAACCAGATTTAATGGAAAAATTAATTCTTATTTCCACTGGTAAACGTGTGTCAATCTTCGAGTTTTGCTAAAGTTAGTAACTGTGAAGGTATAGGCAACACATCATGTACAGAATATCTGTGTTACAGTACAGTTGCCTGTAAGTAATCTACTAGACAAATGGTGAAAGAGCATGAATTCACTAGTTAAAAAGAAAATGTTTGAATAAAAACTGTAATTTCTACTGTTAAATATGTGTAAGGGTTATTGTTTGTCGGTATGGTATATAAGCTGCAAAACAAATCTACCAGTGGGATCTGTTGTAGTTTCAATTGGATGCATTACTGGCACAAAGCAAACAAAGCTTTTCTGCGTTTTCTTGTAATTACTACAGCCATGCACTGACAGCATCATATTGCTAAAAGTAATTAAATTCAAGTTAGGGAGTGGCAGCAGACAGACGCAAGTTCTGTTGTCTCCATTACCACTGTAAGCTCCCAACCCGATTGCTCATATGGCATTTTTTTAGCACATAGAGATAAATGTTGAACTTTGTGCAATTTATGCTAAAATCATCTTTTGCCTGTAAAGAATATACAAACTAATGAAATGGAATCTCATATTTGCGCTACTAACATCAGTGTTGGTGACGTCAACTCTCAAATGCAGATGGACGGGAAGCGCTGCCCTAAAAAAATATAGTTAAGGTTAGGTAACGCTCCTTTGGTTAAGGTTAGGGTTAGGTTTAGGGGTGAGGTTAGACAAGAGAAACGGTAAAGGTTAGGTAACACTTCTAGTGTGGTTATGGTTGAGGTTAAGTTAAGGTTTAAAGTTAGAAAAGAAAAACAGTTAAGATTTAGTAATGCCCTTGTGTAGTTAAGGTTAGAAAACCAAGATATTGCACATCTCTGGTGAATTGAACTTGCAAGTTTTAGGGTCCGAGTGCCTGATCGCAACTCCCTAGCAAAACTTTACTTAAATTAAAGCTACATGTGCAAACTACTACCCCTAGTGGCTGTATTAAACAGAGTGGTGTGGTAATGGAAGGGATTTGTTTGAAAATTGAGCAGAAATATATAATGTTACAAGAAATACCTTTATTCTAGGAAACATTACACAGCTTACAAATTTGTATTGAGGTGTAATGTAATGAAAGATTCTTATAATGAAAATGTGAGTTTCTAAAATGACTTTTTTATTGAATGTTTTATTTTCTTATTGGTTACTGTTTGTTCAAAACTGTACCAAGGTAAGGTTTCAAAGGTTTCTAACACAAGATCTCCTATAAGATGAGTTCAGTGAACACTGTTCATAGTGTTCATCTGCACAGATAAACTTTTTAAATGAAAGCAGATGATTAAAACATTTTTTATTTTTTTTTCATTGTTTTTCAGTATCTGTTTGGTTATCAATTAGAAAAATAAATTACCAATACGAAAAGAGAAGAATGAACTACAAAATATAATTTTGAACTACAAAATTGAATCGCAATATACTCAATATATAACAGAATATACAAAATATGCTATACTATCATATCGTGAAGCGAGTATCATGATAATATCATATTGTGAGGTCTCAGGCAATTTCCACTCTGATCTAGAACCAGGTCTACAAAGTGTTGGAAATATTCCATTAGGATGTTCGTTCATGCAGACTTCATGGCTGCATTTGTGCGGCCCAACAGTGCGTTCTCTAATCCAAGATACTCCATTGATTTGAGGTCCAGGGACTGAGTAATTAAAAATCCAAGAAGCTGACATTTTTTTATTACTGGAACTGTCAATCATACCACACTCAGAGTCACCTAGGTTCCTAGTTTTGCCCATTCTAACATTCATTCGAACAGCAACTGAACGCCTTAGTTCTGGCCTGGTTTATCTAGTAAACAATGGCCATGTGACTCACTGTCTGTAGCAGCAATCCCTTCCTGTGTATCTAATAAACTTGCAACTTAGTGTATATTAATGTTCATTAATATACAATTGCACCAAAAAAAAACAGTTTCAACAGTGTTCAAAGGTGATTTAATTTGTGTCACAGCTACACAGAACCAAGGAAATTTTCTCAAAACAGATTTCTGATTAAAAACAGGTTGACTTGACAACATTATTGTCAACCTTCTGGAGAACTCCAAATAATTAGCTTAGATGAAGGTGATCCTTGTTTACTTTGTTATATTTGTCTCATCTGAGTAAGTTTCAGTTGCCTACGGGGTATAAATTACTAAACAGGGGATTTCCTGTTAGCACAGGCTTGCATAATCAAGACGTTCGTAGCCCATGGAACTGTCAAGCCCACAGGACGTGGATGCAAGAAGATACTCAACCTCAGATGTTACCAAAAGTTGGTGTGAATGGATGACAAAGCACGTCACACAACAGCTAAAGATCTACAATCTGACCTCAAGAACTGTTTCTGCCCACACTGTCTGCTGTAAACTAAACCAACAAGGGCTAATTGGAAGGAAGACCCCACTGCTAAAAGAGACGAAAAAAGCCTACATTTCTCAAAAAGCCCATCTAAATCCTTCTGGGAAAATCTCCTGTGGTCTAAAAAAGACAAAATTATTTGGATGTTCACAGACATCCAAATAATTGGATGTCTGTGAACATCCTTCCTACAGTTAAATGTGGGGGAGATTTGACAATGTTTGGTGTGGCTTTGTCTTTGGTACTGGAACGTTTGACAGTGTTAAAGGCATCATGATATATGGAATATTCCACCTAGAATGGGTCTTCATCAAAGGTTGTGGGTCTTCAAGCAGAACAACAACCCCAAAGACATCAAAAAGTGCTCAAGAATGGCCAAAAAATAAACTAATTTGAAAACAGAGTATTTTTGTGAATCAACAAATGAATCAGGAAATGTGAAGAAATCCAACAAGGTTAATAGTTATTGTATAATATCTACTGCACAAGCACAAAAATAATGCCAAATGTAAAAATTGGTAAACTACCCCTTTAAAAACTCAGATTCAGCTGCACTCAACCATAAGAAAGAACTAGAACTTAGGTAGCCGCTACACTCACATCCCATATTTAACACTCAAGCAGACACAATCGGGAGTGAATAACAAAATCGGAACACCAACCCATTTAGAGAAGGCTATTCTATTCACAAAGGCATAATGTCTATGGTATGACTGCAGATTACATCATACATAGTTACGAAGTCTATAAATCCTTTCCAAAAGACTAATGACACTACACCCTCGGAGAGAGTGTATGAGAGAGAATGCAAGTTAAAGAAAGAAAAAGAGATTAAAGAGTATGAGATACTTAAGGAAAACAGATTGATAGGGAAAGGAGAAAAAATTAGTGAGGGATGATGTAGAGCAGTTTACCTGGGAGAGATATGTCTAGTGTTATCTTCCATAGGAGCTGCAGATCCACTGTGAGACATGTGGGGAGAGCAAGCGGATAGGAGTGTTTGAGTGGGTGTGTTTTTTTAGATAGAGAGGGAGTGAGGTGAAAAGAGAGTGATGAAGAGAAAGAGTAAACAAGTGTTAGCCCTCTAATGGTAAAGTATAAGGAAATCAAACTTAAATAGCCAACAGATAGCAAGGAGGGACCTACGAAGTTGCTACTGTAGAACAACTACTGTTGTTGTATTCATTATCAAGATCATCATCATCATCATCATCATCATCCCCATTGCTGTAACATCAAAGCCTACATTTATGGTCAGCTTTTACAAGCAAAACAGTTATGGAGCTAGTACCATGACGTACTGAAACCAAAACAAACAGACACACGCACATTCAAAACAGAACTTGATTCCTCTAACTTTCATTATACAGCACAGTCTCTCTGTGCACCTTCAATAAACAGTAGCAGAGTTGTAGACCATGTTACAAACAGGTTTTATATGGGGTGTTCCTACAGAGAGCAGGACACCTGAGGAGATTACTGAGGGACAGAATCATTGCTAGGATCACAATACATTCGGGACAGAAAGTACGGGGTTCTGAATGTACATGCTAGAAAAAAAATTCTAAGCCCATGCTAGGGGCCTATACGCAAACATTATCATAATGCACGATCGGAATTATAGACAAATAGATCAGGGGCTATTTTTATATCATTTTTTTGGTCAAATTGAGATCCGGGGCTATAGCCTAGGCCTAACGACACCACTGCTGAGGGAAAACCTTGCAATGCGTCATCACCGCCAACCATCAGTAAGCGATAGTAGTGATGATTACACTAGCAAATAACAATGTTTCAAGAACACAGGTAATGTAAAATGACTGCCTGACGGTGGTCGAAAGAATGCACTATTCTCCCTCAAATACCAAAAACGTATTGGCAGAAGAAATCTACCACGGTAACTGTGCACTAGTAACTGAATTCCAGAGCCATATCATCCATTCAAGCCCCCGCACAGTTTGAAAAAAAGACTATTGCCGTGTGGAATTGAGAATGAGAGCAGGCCCTGCTGTTCCATTGAGCTTTGCCTCACTGGCAGGGCACAGGAAGTGTGAGTCACACTCCAAAATAAACAGTCACACACAGCGAGCCCAGCCGTCAGAGAGACAGGCTGGGGATCAGCTGTCTGCGTATCCGCACCCGGTAGGACATTACCATTCTCCTTATGGGGTGGAAGGCATGAGAAACTGTGGAAGACGCTAAGGAGGTAGCTACATTCTTTCTACGTTGGCAAAAAAACTTGCTCGTTTTCCTTTTCACACCTCCTTCTCACCCTTTCTCTGTCCCACTCTACTTTCACAGTTACTCTGCTTGTTTCTATTTGCTGTCTCCTCATCCCTTGCTTTCTATGTACTTCTTTCTAAATCAGTTCCCCTCAATGCACGTTGTTGGTGATATCCCTTATGTCTAGAGGCTGTGTAGCAGCCAGGCAGCCTGTAGGAAATGTGCTGGTGTTGTGCTGTCCTATCCTGTCGACAAATTGTACTGTATTGTGTCTCGGGTGAATGCGATCTTTGTGGCCATCGGACAGCAAACCCAGAACACACCTACTGTACATCCCAGTGGGAGGGTTTCACCCATCCGTCACCCTTTGTCCTCTGTTGTTCAAACCAATGGGTTTACATAGGATGGGGAGACCGGGACAACACAACCTTTGTTGACGTGATTGACAATGAAGCTGCTACGCAGAGACATGACAAGGAAAAGGGACGGGCCTGCAATTTAGTGGCTCTCTGGAAACCAGGATGCAGCCAGAAGGAAGTTCAGTAATCCCAAATCTTGAATGAATGAATGAATACAAGATATTGAGCGCAAACCAGGCCTGGATGGTATTCCAAATGGATTGGATTACTTATTATCAAGACAATTTTAAAAAGGCATTTAAATAAATATTAAAAGATTAACAAATGGATTATTTTGGAGTATTACAAAGTGTAGTTGGCCTATTCTAAAAGTTCCAGTTACAATCTAGCTATTACAACGCTTTACAGAAACTTTGTTTTAACTGACATTTTAAGGAGGACCATTCCGCATTGAAACATTATCAAATGTCATAATTACTTATGTTAAAAGATTTTTGATGTTCTGAACACAGCATATGTTGCTCAGTATAAACACACCTAAATGACTTAAATTTGATTTACTCTTCTATGGACAACTAGACAATGTTTTTGGGGCCAGTTTTAAAAAAAAAAGCTTAATAAGGTAAACTTGCTTCCTAAGCTACTCTCTGGAACACTTTTGTAGTTGTAATGTAATTCAGCAGCCGCAGATGTCAAAGAAAACTGATGTTTTATTTGTATTCTTTTTATAATTACTTCCAGTATGTGACCATTACACACATTTGGTATGCACCTATCAAAAACAGGAGAAAGCAACACCTAAAGTGCACTTTTCAGCGTAACCTTTCTATTGTTTTTGCTGAGTGGGAGGACTATAATTTTGACTAAATGGCTGGTCTGTGAATTTACAGAAAGCCATTCAGCTAGGATATTTTTGGACTTCCACCCCATAAAGTGGAGACACAGCCTATAAAAAAAAGTCCCGAAATGGTGCAGACTGAAGGATTCCTCCAACCCAGAACAGTGGAGAGTGCTTATTCAAGACGTGTGGTCTTACGGTAAGCATACATGCTCTGTGCACTGTGGTGTTATGATAGGAATGAGATCCATTTAGACAGAGCTGTCCTAGTTTACATTTACACAGGAGGGCCACTGTGTGAAGTCTGTTCTGTTTTCTCCCCATTTGAATGTGCAGTGGTTCATTTGGCTGGTGGTGAAAAACACGTCAACCTGACAAGCAAGGCCTACCTAAAGCCCTGGAGAGAGACTGTTAAAGAAACTGGCACTTTGAGGGATGCCTTTAGCAAAATCCAAATGATGACACCGTGAAACAACAGACAAAACAACTAAGCCGTACAGTCACCCTACTCTCATCTGCTGCCTACAATAAGAATAACAAGCTCATTGAGAGAGAGCAAACTGTATAATCTCCAGACTCCGCAAGTTTCTGCAAGACTAAGATGTATTCCTGATGGGGTAAAGACTGGATAAAGTGACATCTTCGCTCTGTCCATGGCTTTCCCTTAAATTTAACCCACATTTTGTTAAAAATTTGATTAAACAAAGAGAGCGTTATAAGCAGTTTATGGTGTGCCACCAAAAATATACTTTTCAATCATCCTACTGTCACAAGCAAGTAGTACATTTGAATTTCTATTTAGCATCTACATTTGATGATTTTATTTCCGAAAACCATTGCCAAACAGACCTGACCTTTAATTTAAAAATCACTTTTGTTTTACACACAGGGTCAAATACATCTGGGTAAAGTCAGGGCATATATTAATATTAGCTTTTTTTTATACAGGACCAAATATAGACCTAAACTCAAAAAAACACAAAGGTCAACGCACCTATGAACATACACATAAACAATGCACAGCTCCACTCTGGCAAGAAAGGGAAAGACGTTTAAGCCAGCTACCTGCTCTTGCCACTAATGGAGTACTGCAGTACGTGAGTCTTTTGTTAAGGCTGATCAATACTTATCCACAGCCAGATCCGACATCTGAGCCTACAAAACACTGACAGACTGACCTGGCTACTTTCTCCCCCATTTACTCCGCTCCACTGCACTCCCCACTCACTCATTCACTAACACATCAGACTCAGGACTCTGTACCTCCCTTTTCTTTGTCTTTCCATTCTCTATCTCATTTGGAAAGTTGTATGTTGCAGCAGAATTATTTACATTATAAGGGCAGAAAGACAAAGTAAACCGACTTACAGCGTAATTTGAAGCAGTGGTTCTCAACTGGTTTAGTCTCAGGACCTAAACTACATTTAATTTATTCTATTTTTAAAATATATTTTTAAAATATATTTATTGAATGTATACAGTGGGGGAAGATAATGTTTTTTTTCTGACCGAGAAATGGGCCAGATACAAACCAATGCTAAAGGGATATACAGTATGTGCACCGGACGTTGTGACTTAGACTGCTGGACCAACCCAGGGTACATGTTTTGTGTCTTTACTTGGCTATCAGCAACCCATTTAAAACCTCTCGTGACCCAAATTCATATTGTGACCTACCAGTGGAAAACCAGTAATTTAAGTCACCCCAAATCTGGCTTATGACAAAAGATCCAATGTGCATTGATTGTTTGGCACTTTATAGATTCACAAATAGTGCTGTATTTATACATAGTCCTCTGACCAATGAGATGATCAATGGTTCCCTATTGGTAAGAATAAGAAAAAAGATCTACTGCCTAATAGCAAACACTGCATCCCCTACAACTTGAGCTTGCCTCGGCAATTAAACCATCAGAGGAACAGTAGCAGAGAACATGCGCTGGCAGACAACCAAAGAAGGTAAAGAAATAAGTAAACCAAACAGACAGTCTGTCAAAGTAATTTCAACTGAAACAGTAGCTCGTCTGAACCACCACACACGCAAAGACCGAGAACTGACAAAGGACAAAGTATTTACACAAAGGAAATGAAAAAATGTGGCACGTCATGGCACGAGGGAAAGATGGAAGACAAAAATAGAACAAGGAAGTGACCTTTTTTAGAAGTTGCATGGGTGTCACGATAGCGGGGCTAAATATTCTCACACATTCACACTCTCTCACAATCCTCTGCTTACACTTTCAGTCTAGAGAAAACTCCACTGCTCAACCGATAGACCCAAGAGTCCTTTTGCGGTCTCCATAATCTGAGGAAAATTAGAATTTTAAAAAAGGAAAAAGAAGAATCCTCTGCATAAACAAAAAAGATGGCATACTCAACAACAAAAGCTAAAATTCTCAACCTGACAAGACAACATCAACTAAGTGGTTAAAGCAACACACCATTAAGTAGTGAAAAGAACAATTCAAATCCCTCGAACTGAGCTCCCCTCAAATAGCAGAATCCCAGGCTTGCCATCAGCACACCAATGCTATTGCTGTACTAAGTGAAACTAGAAAAGTCTACACACCCCTGTTAAAATGCCAGGTTCTTGTGATGTAAAAGAATGAGACAAAGATAAATCATGTTAGAACTTTTTCCACCTTTAATGTGACCTATAACGTGAACAATTCAATTGAAAAACAAACTGAAATCTTTGAGGGGGAAAAACAAAAAATAAAAAACTCACAATAACCTGGTTGCATAAGTGTGCACACCCTTAAACTAATACTTTGTTGAAGCACCTTTTGATTTTATTACAGCACTCAGTCTTTTTGGGTAGGAGTCTATTAGCATGGCACGTCTTGACGTAGCAATATTTGCCCACTCTTCTTTGCAAAAGCGCTCCAAATCTGTCAGATTGCGAGGACATCTCCTGTGCACAGCCCTCTTCAGATCACCCCACAGATGTTCAATTGGATTCAGGTCTGGGCTCTGGCTGGGCCATTCCAAAATGTTAATCTTCTTCTGGTGAAGCCATGCTTTTGTGGATTTGGATGTGTGCTTTGGGT
>JACXGI010001490.1:31997-90556 GCA_016801175.1 Esox masquinongy | reverse complement strand
CTGAGCCCTGCCTGTACTTCTGTTGTCCGCCGGTATTCTGACCTCTCGCCTGTCCCTGACTACTCTGCCTGCTCCCTGACTGTACTGCTGCCGCCAGCCCGTGTACCGACTCTCTGCCCGTCCCTGACCACTCTGCCTATCGCTCGTCTGCCCCTTCGCCGCCGTTACGTTAAACGCCTTACCTCCCGTCCCTGTACACCCTACCTGCCCTTTTCCCACTCGCTCCCAGTCCGCGATTGGATCCTCACCCGTGCCCCTGACAGAAAGTAACACTTTTATTTGTTAATTTATCTTTCACTGAAATAATGCATTTTTATCCTAGCAGGTTCCATGTATTAAAAAAATAAGTGCAAAATCTTGTTAACAATGCAATAACTCTTCATTGTGTTGAAACATTTTTAATAGTGAAAGAACAGTAGAACAGATCACAATAGAACACAATAACAAAACATTGCAACACACATTAACTTATAATGTAAAATGGTTAAAGGATAAAATTACTAAGTAATATTATTATTACCAGTTCAACGTGGCATTTGTACTAATCGTTGGCCAAACTATAAACATGTTTCAAGGTTCAACAGATGAGGAATTATTGTGTTAGATAGGGTTGTCCTGCTTGGAAGAACATAAGCTGGATTTAGGACATGACAGTAGTTTCTGAATCCCTTGTCATCAACAATGTGGTTGGAAATCTCTGGCAACCATTTTAACAATTTCTTCATCTATCATCTTCTTTGATGAGGTAATGGCCTTTGGCATGTACTGGCCTATGGAGGTCTGGGTGGCAGGTTTGGTAGAGGCATTTGCTAGCATCAGGTAACACACTAACAGCAACTTTCAGCTGTGGCAACAGGACTGTTAGATGTTTTGTTTTTACGTGCCTATGGAGATTGTTGGTGGAACCAGAACGAATTGAAAGTGTTGCTTTGCAAATACTGCATTTTCCTAGTTTTTTTTGTTGTTGTAAAAAACGTCCAAATTTGAGATTTTTTAGGAGTGTCACTCATGTTGGCATCCTAGCTACTAAGTCTTTTTGCGGGTGCCACGCAGTTTTTTTTATATAGGCTATATAAAAAAATCAATAATTGAACGCATTCACAGATAGTGTATATTACAAGATGGTAATACAAATTAACATTTTATTAAAGTGTTTTACAAGTTTTTGAGTTTTTTAAATATTATTAAAGTTTATATGTACATTTATGAATATCCTATCGAATTCCAATTACAACATCAGTCAAGTGTTACGTCTTAATGGGTTCACGGTTCAGGCTATTTCTTTGGAATTATATTTTTGTTCAACGTTATTAATTAACAGTGGGCAACATTTTGTTCAACAAGTTTATTTTAATAATTGTGGTTTACGGCAAATGCCTTTTGTAAATGTCTTCTTTTAACACAACTTGCCTCAAACATATTTAAGAGCCAAATGAACGGCTCTTTTCGGTTCGCGAATTGGCTCCAGGTGAAATTTGAGAAGTCGCGGAGAAATTCCAAGCCACGATATCTGTACCCTCACAATGTTTATACTCTCCCGCGACTGGTCCTTCGCTCACGCAGCTTCTGTTTCTGCTCTCTCAACGTCATTTTCTGCTCTCTCGACTGAATTTTTTCTTCTCAAAGTGGCACCGGCGTACGCACGAGTTTGGTCCTCTGCACGCGCAGCTTGTGTTTCAGCTCTCTTGACTCTATCTCGTGTGCGCGTGAGTTTTGAGACTGATGTGACGCCATAATATTTGCCCACTTTTCTTTGCAAAAGCGAAATCTGTCCAAATCTGTCAGATTTCGAGGATATCTCCTGTGCACAGCCCTCTTCAGATCACCCCACAGATGTTCAATTGGATTCAGGTCTGGGCTCTTGGCTGGGCCATTCCAAAACGTTAATCTTCTTCTGGTGAAGCCATGCTTTTGTGGATTTGTGTGCTTTGGGTCGTTGTCGTGCTGAAAGGTGAACTTCCTCTTCATCTTCAGCTTTCTAACGGACACCTGAAGGTTTTGTGCCAAATTGCCTTGTATTTGGAACTGTTCATAATTCCCTCCACCCTGACTAAGGCCCCGGTTCCAGCTGAAGAAAAACACCCCCAAAGCATGATGCTGCCACCACCATGCTTCACTGTGGGTGTGGTGTTCTTTGGGTGATGTGCAGTGTTGTTTTTGCGCCAAACATACCTTTTGGAATTATGGCCAAAAAGTTCAACCTTGGTTTCATCAGACCATAACACAATTTCCTTACGTGCTTTTGGGGGACGTGATGTTTATTTTTGCAAACTTCAGCCGGGCTTGGATGTTTTTCTTTGTAAGAAAAGGCTTCCGTCTTGCCACCCTACCCCATAGCCCATTCATATGAAGAATACGGGAGATTGTTGTCACTTGTAGCACACAGCCAGTACTTGCCAGAAATTCCTGCAGTTCCTTTAATGTTGCTGTAGGCCTTTTGGAAGCCTCCCCGACCAGTTTTCTTCTCGTCTTTTCATCAATTTTGGAGGGACGTCCAGTTCTTGGTAATGTCTCTGTTGTGCCATATTTTCTCCACTTGATGATGACTGTCTTCACTGTGTTCCATAGTATATCTAATGCTTTGGAAATTATTTTGTACCCTTCTCCTGACTGATATCTTTCAACAATGAGATCCCTCTGATGCTTTGGAAGCTCTCTGCGGACCATGGCGTTTGCTCTGAGATGCAACTAAGAAAATGTCAGGAAAATGCTACTAGAACAGCTGAACTTTATTTGTGATTAATCAGAGTCACTTTAAATGATGGCAGGTGTGTAATGACTTCTATTTAACATGAGATTGAATGTGATTGGTTAATTCTGAACACAGCCACATACCCAGTTATAAGAGGGTGTGCACACTTATGCAACCAGGTTATTGTAAGGTTTTTATTTTTCATTTTTCCCCCTCGACGATTTCAGTTTGTTTTTCAATTGAATTGTTCACAATATAGGTCACATTAAAAGTGGAAAAAGTTCTGACATGATTTATCTTTGTCTCATTCTTTTACGTCACAAAAACCTGGTATTTTAACAGGGGTGTGTAGACTTTTTATATCCACTGAACTTGATAAGACAGATATTTTTTGCAGTGTAACGATGTGCAATGGGATGCACACCTCAGGCACAGAGCCTCAGAGCTCCAACACAACGTGGACAGTATAAACATAGGAAGGCATTCGGGCAGCAGATAGCCTGGTGGCAATGTTGGACCAGTAACTATTACCACCTAATCCTTGACCTTACAATGGGTAAAATCTGTCACTGTGCCATTGAGCAAGCCACTAAACCCTAATTGCTCCAACTTGGATAAGAGCATCTGCTGAATGACTGAAATGCAATTAACAGAATGAAATAAACATCTTTTAGCTTGTTAGCGTACAAAACCAACATTTCACTCTTGTATAGACTTGAGATAATTGTACAGTTGACTGCATTGATGTCAGGGAAAGATTATACGATGCTACCTCACAAGCATACAGATATTTCCCTTATGTACTGATCATGGACTATAAACTGTAGCATACTGCTATCGAAGGGGCTGAAGAATAATATACTAATTATAATATGTGCGCTAAAACGCTACTAGAAATAATGCAAATGGAAAACTACATAAGGGAAATGGAATGCACTATTTAAACATAATGATAGAACAGATATTGAGAAGTGGGCATAGATCCAATTCATCACACAGACTAAGACAGCAATGGCCAATCCCTGGAGTGTTGCTCTCTCCTGAAGATCTGTTTCCTGATATCATCTTCTCCCAAAGCGTAACCATTTGAATATTGTCTCACAAAAAGGGAAAGTGGTGTTACTTGCAAAGCCTTTTGGGTAACACAACCGTTTTAGGTTCAGTCGAATGATGTGACACAATACTGCAGTGGGACTTGAAACAAAGGACTTAGTCGTTGCTATGGGATATTGATGTTGTCTATGAAGGGCAATCCATTTCATGATGATGTTGTAAAGGAATAGACTTCTTCAGATGAGAAAACACAACCCTTTCTTTTCTACTTGAATGAAATTAATTTGATGTATAGTATTTAAGACTATCTTACCATTTGGTTAACTGGAATATGTGTGTATTTTGATTAAATGGGGCTCAGTGGTGTTGTGTCAGTGAGAACAAGAGGGTCTGGAACTGTTTTACATGTAATCATGGTATTATTTGCCTCACATTATTATATAATATTGGTTTGCAAAAAGATTATGTGCTTGAGCATGCTTGGTCTCTTGCCTTTTGTATTATTGTGTTGGTAAAACATTGCAGTGTTAGAACGCAACTGTTTCAGTCTTGCTCATTCAGCCTCTTGGCGTTGAGAGAAAGCACAACTTGATTGGCTTGAGTGATGTCACTGAAATCACTGCAGCACCTAGCCTACTACGAGAATACACTGGAGCCACTGGGCTTTGGCCCTCTTGGGTGTCGCCACTGAGTTACATTGGCAGTGCACATCAAAGTTGGGTCTATACTCAGACAAATTAGCATAGCCAGTTCAGCCAGGAAACGAGTGGTATTGGCCAGTGATCTGATATGCTAATGGTCGTACTAGCATGCGTGTGCAAATCCATCCTCCACCTGTTTGGTTCTGTATTTCTTTTTTGTGTGGTGGATCGGTCCTGCGTGCCTTGCTCATTGCCTGTGGGGATTGCTATTAATTATATTTTGGTGATGTTATTGTTGGTAGTATTGTACACAATCATGTGATGGCAGTGAGTTACCCCAGAGGAGCAGAACGTAACGCCTTGTATGTACATTGCTGTGCATATTTCTCCAATAAATGGTTAAACTAATGTGGCATTTTCTGCCAGAACGTCTTCTATACCTATATCATGAATTGTGTCCACTCTCTAATCACTTAATTAGTGCTATGAAGTGGTTATCACCATTAAACATCTTGGATCTCATCAACCTAACAAATTTAACATAGAAATATGCCCATCCTAAAAAATCAATCAAGCTGGTATAGAAGTTCAAGTGTTGTTGTTGGTGGTGGGACCTGTTTTGAAGTAGCCATTCAACATGTAGTTTGATAAATGTTTAATGTCACACAATACCCATGGAATTGAAAGGGCACTAGCTGAACTGAGGGAGTAACCGTAAACTGTATTATTATTTTCTTAAACAGAGCATCTTGTTAATAAGCAGTCAGACCCATAACATTAGTCCTTATACTTTAACAATCTACCAGTACCCACACCCGTGCTGACAATAGTTTTAAACTGACCAAAATGTATCTATGTAATTAAACTCAAATATTATAATGTTTTAGTGCGTTTAGTGGTTTTCATGCATAATCCATTTTTTGATCAAGTTTGCCCCAATTTGTATGTTAAAATTTCCATTGAAAATATGAGTGGGCAAAGAAAAAAAGCCCTATATCACAAAACAATGTAATTCCTGTGATCCCATACAATGGAGAAATCCAGCTACAGTATATGGGAATTACTATATTCTAAATGTCTCTTACTGTTTATCTTAGAAAATGTTTCCTTCATTTTTCTTGGTTCCTGTTTCCTTCCTTCGGAATGATTCCCACTCCACTCGTATAACCTCACTATCCTCCTCACCTGTTGTCCTCGTGTCACAGCACATCAACAAATCCTGTTTGAGACAACGACAGAATGTAACCCGCCTACTGGCGGACACAGTACGCTGACTCAATAATGCATGGAGATACTGTTTCTTACCTTTGTGCCTCAGTGTACCTCATTCTTGCACAACCCTACTGCAGGGCTGTTGCATTTTTAATGTCATTTATGAGATAGCAGCATTATCCCGTGACATAAACACTCCAGCGTGACCGAGGTCACTGCTGTATCCATAAGAAAGGCCGGTGTGAACCGCTCTGACCACGGCTCCCTCTAATGTCGGACACATCCCAGTACTCTCTTTCCCTCCTTTTTTCCTGCCTGTGTGCACCTTCCTCTGCCCCGGTCTCTCCTTCACCCAGCCCCCCACCGCCACTCTTCTCAGCTGGTATTCGGCCCCTTGCCTCAGTCACTGTGTCTGTATTGATACCAGGGGAAGGAGAAGGGGGAAAAAATTAATGAGACTTAGGAAGGCAATGTAGTACATTAAAAATGTATATGGAATCTATTGTGGCAGTATTTTATGTAAGCAAAACTACTCAATGTCACATTTCTCCCATGTAAGCCGTGGCTGCCGGTTCCTGTGACATCCCCCTAGGATTGGGGTTGCGGAGGTGGGGCTCCATCCATCACCTCCCCTCCCCCACTTGTCCTAGTCAACTAGAGGGGGGAAGTAGGTCTGACAAACAAACTCTTACATACATTTCAGTAGGCTTGTACCTTTTCCGATAGTCTTGCAAAATACTCTGGAAGATCCTGCTATTCACTCTTTTTAAAGGTTATGGTCTGGGTGTGCCAGAGTGCCCTGCATACTTGCATGTGTGTCTTCTTGTGTGTTAGTGCGCGTGTGTTATTGCGTATTAGCGCGTGTGTTCGGACCAGTTTGTGTCAGCTCGCATGCTGTTTAAAGGCTGATCTGACAGGTTTTCCCTGACGTTCTGTTATACCCCCCACAGATTCCCCCAGCTCGTATTTACTACGTCCAACACAAAGCCAAACAGACACAAATGTCAACCACTCGGTTTAAAGTCATGCTCCATGTAAAGATTGGCATTTCACCAGAAAAATGCTATTTCTTTGACCTACTTTTTGTTGGTGTTTTTTGCACCTAGATGTTTTTTTACCAGCTGCAAAGCTTGACTTCGATGCAAGTATACTGTAAGTTTTTCTTTTAATAAAACCACAATAACCACTAACTTCTTTCAGCTGGTGATAGTGCTTTCCAGTCAAAACAGTGTTCAATGTATGTACAGTACAGTCCGTAAGTTTTTTGACAGTGACACAAGTTTTAGATTTTTTGGCTCCGTACTCCAGCACATTAGATTAGCAGTAAAACAATGACTAAGATATGTTATTCTGCCAACTGTTAACTTTAATTTGAGGATATTTATCATAAACCTTGAGCTGTGTTAGAACTACAGCCCTTGTTATACACACTCCCCTTCATTTGAGGGGACCAAAGGTAATTAGACAAATTAACCTAATATTAAATAAAGTTGTCATATTTAGTACTTAGTTGCAAATTGTGCAGCTACGTTGCAAATCCTTCATGTAAAGACTGCCTGAAGTCTTTGACCCACCGGACACTGAGTTTATTCCCTGGTGGTGCTCTGCCAGCATTGTACCTTTGATGCTTTAGCTGTATGTGTGGGGCCATTATCCTACTGAAAGGTGAAGTGCTGTCCAATGGGTTTTCAGTCATTTGGTTTTATCGCAGCAGACAAGACGTTTCTGTGCACTTCACAATGAATCTTACTGCACCTGTCATCAGTTACATTATCAATGAAGACAAGTGAGACGCTACCAGTGGCAGCCATATATGCCCAAACATAACACCTCCTCCGCCATATTTCACAGATAAGTTGATATCTCAGTTCCTGTTTTTCTGTACACTGTCCACTTGCCACCATGTTAATATTTGTCTCATTGTCCACAGTACTTTTTCCAGAACCCAGTAGGCTTTGTTTGGTATTTTTTAGACCATCCTGTCTTGCTTAACTAGTGTTTTTGGTCCTTGAAGTCCAGCCTCTGTAGTTTGGATGGTGGAGTCTTCTGCCAATGGGAGAGGCTGATATCCAATATTACTGAGTGTGTTTCTGATCTTTTTCTGCCATTTTGTGTTGTTGTTTTCTTAATACTAATGAGCATTCTTTGATCGTCTACCGTAGAAGTCTTCGTTGGCCTATCAGGTTACAACTGGTTCATGGATGAAAATATAAAGTTGACATTCTGTATTTTAACCCCATCATTACAGTATGATATCAAGCTGCTTTCAGAGAATGCAGCATGGAAAAGTTAGCTTTGCTTTTAGTGACTGTTTAGCTGTCAGCTGGTTCTAAAACAATGAGATACAAATTCACACTGTATATTTTTCTCACTGACTTGAAAGTCAGTATTTTCTCTCCTCGTTATCGGCATAACTAACCAAGTGAAAGACAGCTTCATGATGCGCTGCTATATGGTTTTCACTGGTCAAGTACTGTTCTTCGCAATTAGCTGAGGTGAAGGCTAATAGGCAAGTAGAAGAGATAATGCTTTAGACATTTGAGTAGGAGGCAGTATTTTTAAAGAGCCACTAAACATAACAATTCTGCTTGTGTTTTTCTGTTCATTAAGAAAAAATGATTTCAGTCTTGGGGGTGTGGTTTGATGTGACAGTTATCGATGTTTGTCTCCCAGGAGACACCACTGGAACAACGCTATTATCTTTCTCTCAAATGAACCAACAATAACTCAACATATCTGTCATTCATTTTAAAAAAATTACTGAGGAGGTTTTAGTCACACAACTTCTCCTAAAATGTTTTTGGCATATTATTTCCAAGTTAAAAAACAAGGAGACATGTTGTCTTATGAATAAAAATTCAAATCCACTGTGGAGCTGGGCAGGTCTGGATAAAGCACAATTACCAGAGCTGTTTCTACAATGTTAGTGGACAAGCATAGTCAGACTTAAGACCCAACGCTTATGTAAGCCATAATGAACTATTGAACACAAATCTCACTAACCTTTATTTTTAAAGATATATACGTAATGATCAACATTTACCATCCAGCAATTTTTGTTGCATTTTTGAACTGGAAATAAGGTTAGGGACTAAAATTATACATTTTTCAGATCAAAAGGAGAAATTATTTCTTGAGTTTGTTTCTGCTTCATGTGAATCAAGCCTCCACCACAGGTATGCTCAGGAATATTCACAGCGCATTTCATTGGGATTATTTGGAGAAGGGCGGGAGAAGAGGAGAGGGAAAGACAGTTAAGAAAAGATACAAAGATGAGAAAGCAAATCCAGCGTTGTTCAAGAGAACCAGAAGTGGAAATTTTGTTTCTAAACACCTGCCCTGGAAGACAAAGCCAGAACATGTCAGTCATGTCTAACCTTTTCTTCTTTTTACTGTTTTGTTCTCTCTTATCCACAGATCAGTCGATCAGGCTTTCCTTTCCTTTTTTTCCCCACTTATTTGTCTTGCTATGTGATGTAACTAACTAGAAGGTGAGGAAGACCAAGGTTGTTTGTTGTGTTTCTGCTCTGCTACAGATTCTAGTTTGTAGTCTAGTGCCAGATACAGTACAACACCTTTGTGTCTGTGTCAGCGTGTGCTGGGTAATAAGAAGTATTGGTGCTTCACTTCACGGCTACAAAGAAAGATTGTGAGAGAGAGGGAAATAGAGAGTTGGACAGAGAGTGACAAAGAGAGAGATATAGTGAGGGACAGAGAGAGGAAAAGAAAAAAAAAGACAGAAACAGAGAGAGTGAGAGAAAAAAAGGAGAGAAGGAGACAGAAAAAAAGACAGACGGTGAGAAATAGAGAGAAGAAAAACGGAGTGAGCGGAGAAGAGGAGTGATTGTCATTCTGGAGCGCTCTGCTGCTCTGCAGACGTGATCGCTGGGTAATGATGGCGGGGGAACGAGGCGTCTGCCGGCATTGAGGAGAACAGGTTTTGGCTGAGGGGATTGGTTCCTGAGCCAACGTCTAATTCACATATCCCCCTGTTAAGCCACATTATTTCTTCCTCGATGAACTAATGTTCCGAGATGCCCCCTAAAAAATGTCCCTGGGACGGGATTCAGGGGATGGGAACTGGGAGACGACTTAGCTGGACGCATGTCGGTGTTTGAGGCAATAACGCCCAGCTCCCTCCCCCTTCTCCTGTCTTTGTAGTCAATGGAAACCATTTGCAGGTCATAAGGAATAAAGTGCTTGTTGGAAGGCCTCAGAATAGCCGAACAGGCTTCTTCTATTAGCATTTTTATTCATCTCCGGGAGAGAGTAGAACCAGCATCCCCCGATTCAGCTCCGTTGTTAAAAGGAAACGGGGAAAAGGGCATGCTTTCCTCCGTCTTGCATGCATGCTTTTGGCTGTTTGATTTAGTGCTGCATGTATCAGTGATCGGCACAACGGTGGGCTATGTTCAACACAGCCGTGGCAGGCAAACACACAACCGAAACCTCAGTACACACTCCCACAAACACACACACACATACAAATACAAACACACACACACACACACAAAGCCACGGAACGCACAAACAGCCACGGTACAGTAAGTCTGATTAATTAAAAATGCGGTGTCGGCCGGCTCTGTGTCTGCTTGACAGACTTCTCAGCCACTGTCAAGATTTCAATTTCATGTAAAATATTTTCCAAAGGCCAGAGTCTTAAATCTCATGGGCCGGCTCTAGCCAGAGAGCTGTGAACGTAACCATAGGCTAACCGCTAATGATAAGAATACAGGGTGAGATGAGGCGTCTGTAATACAGTCATTGGATTAGGCTATCAATCACCCGCCGTCTCCAGGGACAACGGTGAGGAGAAGACCAAACGGTGAGAAGAGAAATTAGGAACAGAGCTCGACTGGAATATTTTTTTCTCCTGTTTTTTTCACCTCTTTTTTTCTTTCCCTCTCTTTCACATGCTTTCTCTCCCTCTCCCTTTATCTCCCTCTCCCTGTCTTTCTCTCTCTCGTTCTCATTCCTTTATCTGCTGGTCAAGCTGTATTTCCCTGAGGCTCAGAGCTCTTGAGATTCACAGGAAGCCGTTCTACTCACCAGCCCCTGGAAACAGAATGGATTCTCTCCTCATGATTGGATTGTGAAGGATCTACCCATAATGCCTGTGGCTTTTATTTAAAGAAGCAGATGTTTAGGAGTCTAGCAAACAGTGTATAGTATGTGCACTATGAATATTATCCCTAGATTTTCCCTTCAGAATCAAAGATCCATTAGTAAGCGCTTTCCCAAAGCTTGTTCCTAAAGCTATTTCCATGTACCACTATCAGTGTCTGAGAAAAACAATGATCTTTATTTGTTCAGAGAAACCAAACTGAGTTCTGAAGCCTTATGGTACATAGGATATGGTTGATGTTAAAATGAGCAATCCAAAATCCACTTGGACTAACCAAGAAGGTTCAGACAGAGCTGGACCTATTAAGGAAAGTTGCTGTCTGCAAGTACATTCTGCACCTGGTTGTATGCTTGGCGTATTTGTGCGTACATCAGACCAGCTCAACAAAACGTGCAGCAACAGTAGGCAAGTCCTTGGATTGGCATCAATAGGGATTAACCTTCAAACTACAAACTGGGGTCATTCTAAACTGAACAGATGCTTAACTTTGATGAACCAGATGTCAGAACTGTCTTTTTTAAAGATATTTAGATCTTCTTCAGGACCAAATACCTGGTGTTTCCCAAAGCTTCTGCACATGTGCAGATCACATTCTGCATGTCTGCATACGAGACTCAGCTCATTGCAGATTTTATTGGGCCTGTTTTAACACGTATTAACATTATAGTAAATAACATATTAAATTAATAATGTATTAAAGCATGCATGGCCACATTAGTGATTCAAATGATTTAACAACAAAATCCTTTGAACTGCTGGGGTTTAGTTTTCATAATGCATACCAGTTGTTGCATGTTGCTTTTAGTAGATACTCAAAGGTTTCACCCAGACTAAAATCATGTTTTATAAAAACAAAGAAAACAGTTTCCACTGCTCCTCACTCTTGCTTTTCTAAGAACTCTTTTGTAAATGATTGATCAAATGAATATGAAATGTTTACCTGGCCATCCACATGATTTTCCACAAATACTGTGAAAACAAAAAATTAAATAAAATACAAATATAAGCAATAGCTTCATGCATTAACTAAATGATCATCCAAGGGGGATTGGGTCATGATAGAAATAAATTAGAAAAATATGAAATTCTCAGAATTTGCCCATATTTTATGTTTCATGCGTATTCTACCATAACATGTCTCTTACAATGCATTGCACAGCTTGGAAAATCCCAGTGGATATCACTTATTGATGCCGTACAGCCTTGCAGCTTCTTCACGTGTCCTTACATGGTCCACCATATTAATGTATGTCGATGGAGGGAGGGCAGAGTGAGGGTAAAGGGAGAGATGGAGGGATAGAGGGTAAATATTTTGTGCGCTTGCTCTGAGAGCCTGAGGATGTACTGACATTGTTCACTTCACCTATATTAGGTAGATGAATATTCATCTGCCATTTCTCCATAATCTTTTTTGGCCAATATTTTTATGCACTGTCATTTCTTTCTACAATATTAGTGCATTTTTTTAAAATCTATTTTATTTTGATATCCCCCCAATGTTTTAAAGTTAAAACCAGTGCACAGTATTTCCAGGATAGCCTCATCTTACCCCTCTCACTCTTTAACCTGAATAATCAAGCCAGAGACGGGGAAGAGGTCATTGCCTGGCATTGGGTCCTCTCGTGGTCCTGTGTGTGGCGAGGTATGAGACGGGATAGGACTCGGTGGCCTTTGCAGACCCCGTGCTCGCGTATGTGTGCACGCGCGTGTGTGCGTGTGTGTGTGTAAGGAGATAGATCCAGAGCCGGTGGCCTTTGAAGACCCTGAATACCAAATGCTGGTATCAAACCTCTGCATTATGCATCTTTAGAGCCCCACACAAAGACAGTCATTGCTGCTATCTATCTGACTGAAATCCACCCAGCTGCTGTGTAGCCTACCACCCAGACAGAAAGGCCACCGTCACTGAAGAGGTTGCCATTATTATTCCATAGAAATGTAAAGTGCGGCTGGTGTCCTGTCTAATTCACTGATTAATATGAAAGAACACTGGTTCACTTTAGGCAAACACTCATAAGGCTTATTCAACCACATGTTTGTGTTGCTGATAATATTTGATAAGTGATGGATTGTAAAGTTTGGTATACTGTAGGTATGCTTGAATACGAGGCTCTTCCGTGTCCTTGACTACACCATTTCATCTTTACTCATTGTCATATGTTTGTCTCACACACCATATATCACATTTGTCGGTAATTGTTGGCCTGATTTGGGAAATGATTCAATGTATTAACTGTGTCAAGTAGTGAAACACATTAGTATTATATGTCATTCCAAACCAAAAGCAATACTGAATATTGTATGATGCACAATTGATGATCCTCATATTTCCCCTCCAAACAAGCTTTATACCCCCTACAAAGGCAAAACGTATTAACAAAGTCAAAAAGCCTAAGCTCAGGCTTGTGCAGCCATACTGTGTATAGACTCCATGGATCTATTTGTCCTTATGAATGTGTAGTTTCTCACTGTGGTGGGATGGGAAGCAGCAGTTCTGAGCCCCTCTCCTCCATCACCTCCTCTTGCCTCATTCCTACACATCTGTCTGTGTCTGGAATTATTCATCAAAAATAGCAGGTATTACGTGAGCAGCTTGTGTAAGCAGCCATCGCCCAGTAGCACTGTGGAGACAGAGAAAGAAAGAGACAGAGAGGGAGAGAGATGAGAGTCAGCTTCCTTACCTAGCACTGTAGAGGGAAAGAAATATCAGCCTTCTGCAGTAACTGTGTCTATCTCAGATAGTGAGTGAGTGAGTGTATGTGTGTCTGTGTGGCTGATACACAAGACCCTGATGTTGGACAGACGGGTTGTCAGAAGCCAAATGATTAGGAGGGCCTTGTTTTACAGAGACTACAGGGCCTGTCGTTTTACAAGAGGAGAATGAGAAGAATGAGGAGGAGGAAAGAAAAAAGAGATGGGAGACAGAGGAGAGGAAGGAGAGGAGGAAAGGGATAGGAGATGGGAGACAGAGGAGAGGAAGGGGAGGAGGAAAGGGATAGGAGATGCCGGGGAAGAATAGGCAAGAGAGGAAGGAAGGGAGCGACGGAGGGAAGGAGGAGAGGAAAGCAAGGAGGGAGGGAGGAGAGAGGAGCGCACTGTGAAGGACAAGCAAGGCGTGAAACAATAGGAACAGTGTTCAGTGTGCAGGTCTTTTGTCAGAGTGGAAGAGAGCTGACAGGCCAGACTGTAGCAGCAAACACACACATACCTGCATGCACACACCCACACACACACACACCGTATCAGAGAGAGCTAGACATCTGTAGTGAGTAGTGTGTGTTGAATCTACTCATCCATTTCTAATACAATGAAAAGCTCCACTAACCCTGCAGACAGGGAAGACCAGGCTTCTCACCTGGACAGTGATTTGCGCTCCCGATTAAATTCCTAAGGCAAATGTTGTCATGATTGTCATCCAGCATAATATTCAGAGCAATGTGCTGTGCTGCATTGAGTTACTCCCCCCTGTTAGCAGTTGACTGTTATTTGCCTGAGTTTATTAGGTGGCTTAAGGTGGCGTCAGATTGCCTTTTGATGGGATACAGTTGTTGAATGGTGTTCAGGGAGATGTAGATGCTCCGTTTAGGACTGATGGGGGGTGTCCAAGGATAAATGGATGGAGGGAGAGAAGAATGGCTTGAGAGATTGATGGAGAAAGAGACTAGAGGTTTCCCATTGACGAGAGTTGAAGAGGTATCTGGACAACATTATTTCCTTGTAAAAAATATGCACATACGCATTTCAGTTCTCATTAGCTTTATATGACCTCACCTTTCATTGTGGCCGGCAACGCTGCCTTATTGGTCTGTAGCTCAAATTTGCTGTAAATTTCATAGTAGCCACTAAGCCAAATGCTTAAAAATAATTAATCCACATAAGGAATTCTCTGTAAAAAATATTATCAGGCTTTACACAAAGCAGTTGTCATGCAATTGGTTGCTTCAACAAAGATGTAAGTGTACCCCTCCAAATGAATATATGAATAGAGTAAGAGTTTGAGACACTTTCATTCACATAAGTCTTAGAGCTGGTTGAGGCAGCCTCAGTCTTGTAAACTCTGCTTGTTGCGTTAAAGGGTTTGTTTGTTACCTTTTTGGGATGTGACACAAATGCGTGTTTCTTTCACCTGAAACAAGACTAACTGAATTGTAGAGACACTTTTTCCCCCCAAAACTGTATCATCATCAGACGATATAGAAAAATGTACTCAGGCAGCGTCTAGCGACTGGAAAGCTGAGGCAGTGGGGCAATCGAGCCGAGGCTCTGGTTCACTTTAGAATGCAAGGTCTTCATTACACCCTTCCAGGTCTTTTCCTTTCAAACATATGCTCATTCGCAAACAAGATGGAAGAGCTTCTTCCTCCCCTCTGGTTTGTGCTTCACGCAATCATAGCTAAATGTTGCTGCGGTGGAATTAGCCAGCTTTCAGCTGTATCATGCTTATTGCGTCCTGGAACAGTGCAATAAATCCTAGGATGGTGGAAGATGTTTTTATGTCATCCAAGGTTTTGCAAGGAAATCACTTTCCATAAATCTTCCTCTCCTAACATGAAAACTATTTTGACCCAATGCAAACTAATGTTGATCCCGCAAATTCTAATGAGGAATTTTGGTTGGAGTTTACATTGTACTGAGTGCCTGCATGTCTAGAACGCAAAAGCTTCTCACTGACCCGATCAATTAAAAAATTTAATTCTACCTTGATTATCATGGGGGACCACACATGCCTCAAACAGCAGCTTCCCAGATACACACAAGTAATGAAAGTCCCAAAAAGAAACGATAAAATCACGATAAAACACTGGACCATAAGATGCTCCAACCCATTCCTGCATATAGAGAAACAGTTAAAACTGTAAAGCCTGTCGAACATACAGAGTTCTAAAGGATTGACAAGGTCACTGGGGAGCTAAAGGACTGCCTTGAAAGATTCAACATGTTCAAGGACAATAATGCCAACATACAAGACTTCACCGACAGGGTCACATCCTACATAAAAGAATGTGAACGTCCATTCATAAACATCAAAGAGGAGGCCCACCGTGGAGCAGCCCAAGAGCAGGTATAGATCCCTTTATAAGAATAAGCAGAGTCACCATTCCACCTCTTTTTGTGGAAAGGAGGAGGAACCTGTTAGAAACTTGCATTGCATTTTTGACCTTTGTGCGTTTTTTAAACATTTGTATTGCCCCACTTTTATTTGTCTTCAATCATTTTTTTGTGCAGCAGCAAGAGGGACTTTGGTTGATTCTTTTCTGACACTTCCCATCTTTGAGCGTTATCAATATCAACAGTTGAGATTGATCCTTGTATCATCTTGACCTCATTCTCCCTCATGCTGCCTGGAGGAACAAACCCAGAAGGTAGCCAGAGTTCCCTTGACTGGACATCTACTCCTACTTTAAAGACAGTTCAGGTAAGTTAGACCTATATCTAACATGAATACGGCTACGCCTGGTTTTTACCAAATTTAGAAATGATGTCAATCAGTGTAATGCTTGACTAGCTGGTGCTATACCTTCAACTAGCTAGTTTGAGTTGTTGTTTTCATTGACAGTGGGCTATGAACTGCAAGTAAAATTAGGTTGGTTGACAAAATGTGCCTTAATCTCCGTACAAATGCCTTTTTTATGGTTTAATTTTAAGTTAATACATATTTATTAGTGCAACCATACATTTTAACCTCCATGTTAGGTTCCCTTATTGATGGGATGGAGCAGTTTTCAACATGTTCTCAACTTTATGTAAGAGACACCTGTCCTTCAGCAATGTGGTTTAAGGTAATAACCAGTGCAATTCTCATTTGATGCCCAACAAAAAAAAAAATTAGATTCCGGACATCCTGGTGGGTGCAGACCACCTTTCTTTCAAAATGTGAAGACGACAGAAAACTCTTTAAGATTTAGGTCAAGCCATCACTGAGGGTGACCAAAAAGCCTCACCACATCTGTATGGCTGTGCAAAATGATAGAAAGAGAATCACTTACTGTGAAAAGAACATAATCCCTTATCTACCTTGAATCATATTACTATCAGATGTCAGTCTTGGGTAACATATGAAATGAAGTGGAATTACACTTTGTCCCCTGTTTGTTTTCACAGGTGCAGCAGCAATTGTTGCTCTGTCACATGGGCTATGTCGATGGTATCATCAGGACCCAGCAGCAAAGTGTCATCCTCAGTGTCCAACGATATGAGGATTTCATCAGCAGATTCTAGGCACGAATACCCAGAGATGGACCAGGAGATTCAGGCAAATCAAACTGAGGTCAAAACAGTATTCACAATATAGTGTGTTTGTGTGTAAAATAGAATGTTTATTTGTAATTTAAAATGTGTTTAAGCTTTCTCTGAAATTCATCATTTTCTTTCCAAAGCGTTTCATTAAGAATAACTGATGACACAAACAATATCTTGCATTCTCAGGAAAAATGAAGGCTACAGACTGTTCAGTGTGTTTTTTTTTTGTTCAGATCAGTCATTAATGTCAATCAAGTTAATGGTGAATACTGTCATTATTAGCATAATTTCTGCACCCCTGTTTTTTTTGACTTTTCAGTGTGTTGGCCGGTACTGTAAAGTAGCTGTTGGTATAAGGAAGATGACAATGCAGAATATACATTAAAGTCAATGATATCAAAACCAATGAATCTTTCAAATGAGCTTACACTAATTCAGCTTAATCAAATACAAGTCAGTGTAGTTCTTTGCTCAAGCAAAAAGAAGTCAGTTCAGGTTTTACGTCAGTTGAGCTTTGGAGTTAAGATGCTGGACACTATTCATCCATTAACCTGTTTTTGTTAAAAACCACACTTCCTGACATATTCACCAATGAGGCATATATATGTGCTATTATATAATTTTTTGTCACTTCACTGTTTTCCATTCTGTCTCGCAGAAACTTGGAGAGCTGAAGAGGAGGTGGCCTATCAAGGATATGAAATTTCCCCTTCAAGTTGTCGATCACCTGCTATTAACCAGAATAACTTTGACTCTTTGTAGAATATTGTTTTTGTTAATAAAACATGTCTTGTGCCACAATGAGTTTTAGGGCTCTACAGCTTTCAGGTCTTGAGTGATATTATTTAATCTACACAATCTCAATACTTTGTGTCTTTCTGAGTGTTATTGGTTTTGGAGAGAGTCACGCTTTATGTTTAGCTCCTAGACGTTTATTGGGTAAAACCCATCAGTACTTGAATTTGTAAGAAATGAACATACCAATATGAACACTGGAATTCATTCTGGATTCCTTTCCATGGGAGATGGTTTCTGCTACTGGTGAACACTGGGGTGAGCAGATTGGCACCAGTCAGAGCAACGTCGTTTTTTAAGGGTGAATCTCCAATTCAGCAAAGATTTGAAACAAATGGATGAGTAAAACAAAAACATATACAGTATATACTCACTATTGTATATATTGTATGTCAACTTAGCATAGATTTTGTGTATGTTGTCTACCACAAGCAGCAAAATGATGCACGTGTGTAAGTGTAATTGAAGGTGATTCTGATACTGATATAACAGAATATACTGTACAGCTCAAATATAAAGACAGTGTCTACATATCACTGCTTTGATATTATGATGTGGAGTCACTACAAGACTCTGCCGTTTACACTGTCCTGTTTGGAGGTGGAATTGTGTCATGTGCAATCTTCTGAGGCAAAAGGTGAGAAGTAACACATATGCAGATTTACAAAAGTATTATTCTTGACCAAAAAAAATCGGACACCCATCAAGAATATCCTTCTACGTCCGTGAATGTAAAAAGACCCTAAGAGAAAAAGAGGAGAGGAGAAGCTTTTCTGTTGACAGTGTAATCCACAACGCTCATGTGAAACAGGCAACCAGCTAGATTAGCCGGGTAAAGCGTTTAAATGTGGCTCTCTTTGACAACAGTCAATGTGACAGCACTCTCTTTGACAGCCGTCTCTTTAACTTGACTGAAGCCAATCGGATACTCTCCAGCCACTATGTATTTTGCGGTGTCCCAAATGGCACCCTATTCCCGTTGTGCTGCACTAATTTTAACCAGGACACATTGGACTGTGGACAAAAGTATTTCACCTAGGGAATAGGGTGCTATTGAGGATGCAGTCTATAGAAGCGCCACATTAGACATTCACAGGATCTGCCTCCCAATATGAATATGCCAAACATGAACTGATTCGGTTGTTCCAGTTGATTCCCCTTGCGTTGGTGGTATTTTTTTGTTTTTTAAAGTATGCAGCCATTATAGAAGGTATAAAGGGTGATGGTTTATCTATGGATGAGAGGCACTGAGGTGGTTGAAAGACAGAGGTCTTGGAAAACGCACAGGAACATTCAGACCTTGTAAATATGTTGTAACTGAGATATTAAGTTTTCTCTGGGACTTCTTATACCATATCCAGATACCTGGCATGTTAAAGGGCCTTAGACATATTGTCTCATTAAGTCTGACAGGGAAAAAACAAGAAGTGTTCCTTTTCTTCTCCCATCGTATCAAATCCCTAGAGCCCTACATGCCCCGCCTAACGTTAAAGCCATATTTTTTACCTGACTCTCCCACCTCCTGAATGAATTAAAGACTCCCGTCCAATCCCAATGACAGATGGAGCAGTTTATCACATTAGATTTAACCTCATTTAGCAGGCAGGCTTTTCTCCCATTGATCAGAGACATAGACATTGTCTACACTCATTTAGGTCCACAGACTCAAACATCCTGCCCTATGCTATACTAGGTCACAGAGGGAGAGAGAGATGGAGGAGAAAAGGAATTAGAAACAGAGAGAGAGAAAAAAGGATGTAGAGAATGAGGGGGGGCAGAGAGGGAGATAAGAGAAAGGCACAGAGGAAAACTGCTCCCTTTACTACATTTAACAGTCTGTATTTAGCAGCCTGTATTAATGAAATTCTACTGCTGAGATGATGAATGGAATGACAAGATATACAATTTACCCCATATTTTAAAAGGATAGTTGGTGTAATATAAAGGCAGTTCTGATTCCGCATTCTTGCTTTTATTTTTCCCGTTTTATGTTTCTAGTTCATTTTTTATTTTCCACTCACGATTAACTATCTTGTTCACTCTGGTTCCAAGACACAAAATAACACAAAATAGTTATATCTAGAACCAAAATGTTTTGTTCCTGGAATGAAAAAGAAGGGTTCCCTCACAGAAATGAAGAAACCCTTTGGAACAATTTTTAGGCATAGTAGGCATTAAAAGAGCTGGATAATACCTGTGTTATCAGCAAGAGAACTGCATGGTCGACAAAACCTCTTTTAAAAGCAATGTTCACGATGTTTGCAAAGATCACACTTGCTGTAAACACATGGTCAGTTTGTGTGTAAGTTTAGTGTAAAAAAGTAAAGTTCAATGTGCTTGCCGTCAACGGGCCTTTGAGTGAATCCTGCCGTGTTTATTCACGTTTTGTTTGTTCATTTAGGAAATGCCATCCGACCCATCGCCCTGCGTGCTGTGTCTGCCATCGCCAGGGCCCTGCCTGGCTTCCCTATCCTGGCCACAGGGGGCATTGACTCAGCCGAGTCTGGTCTACAGTTCCTCCACGCTGGAGCTTCAGTCCTGCAGGTGACAACATTGCAATCATCTCCCCGCGCGCTCTCTCGGTCTCTCCGTTTACCCCCCTGTTTCTCTCTGCCTTCAACCTCCCTCGCTCTCTCTCTTTATCTCTCCATCCCCTCCCTCTCTCTGTATCTCCCAGTCAGTGTTTTTTTTTCTCAGTTTACACTCTCCCTTCTCCCTCTCCTACTTCCGTGACACTTCTGTCTCGCGAGGTCTAGCCGCAGTGCTTCAGCCATTGGGCCCCTATCTCACCATGTGCCATTTATACAAGTAAACATATTCAGATGGGACTGAATATACCGTTGCGTACACTTTACCTCACGCTGGGCCACTGGCTGTGGAAATCATCGGTTGCAGTCAATACCCCATCTGCTGTTTGTGTTTGTGCACCGTTGGTACAGTTGCACTGGCTTGGCAAGTGTTGCCATGTAACTGTTCATTGTGCCTGTCTGCGTGGTCACGCTATCAAACCTCCAGCATGCCAGCAGGAAGTCGTCCGCAGCCTTTCATTGTGACAGTGTGCAGACCGAGGCCAATGAGTCCCTCTACTTCCCCTTAACTTTGTTTGAATGTTCACTTTTGGGATTAAATTGGGAAAGTGGGTTTTTTAGCCTTGCTGTTTGTTTCACTTTCCCTAGTGTTTCATGCCTAGGGAGTAATCAGCCGTATAATCGGCATGCAAATTGAATCACAATGTGAATAAATGCATCCACTCTTTGTATGTGTTTTTTTATTTTTATTTCTTTATAGATGATTTAATCTTTGGGTAATACCGCCCCTCTACCTGTGCTGTCATATTGTAACACAGAGGATCTGAGGTGTCTCGGCGCATGCAACCAGAGATTCCTCCCACTGAATTAATGAGAAAAGTTAATTACAGAATAAAAAAGTTACGCTCTCGATCAAATCAGAATGCCATCTATTTGGGGAGGCGTGTTCTCTCTTTTGAAAAGCCTTCATTTGTATTTCATTGCGCATGATTCAGTCATAATTTCCAATTTCAGAAATGTACAGCTTTTGTTTTTTTTTTACCTTTAGAAAAGAGAATTTAGTTTCTTATTTGTATTGAATAGTGTTATACATTGGGAAAGACAACACCATCACAGTGACAGCAACCACAATAAAAAAAAACTGTGACAACTCAATGAAAGGGGAATAAAAACATTTTCCCTTGTTCCCTCCTTCTGAGAAAGGTGGTTATATATATATAGAAACCCCTTCCAGTTGATCACTGGGTACGACACTTTGGGTTTTATCCCATCACTCGCAAAGCCTGCTCACTGGACACTAAGCCAACGGCTGATCCAAGAACATTATGAAGACCCAGGTCATGCACTTACCTGAGCGCCTGCTATTTATCCTTTCTTCTCTCCCAGCCAAAGCATACTATGCTCAAGGCTGGGGGCTGAAACGTCCAGTCAATAAAACCTTGCAAAGATATGAGTTGATGCCCAGCTCACCATAGTAGACATCTCTGCCAGACAGCCAACCCTCTGAACAGTTACCAGGATGTTGTCACCCCTCAAGTTGAATGATTACAACTCCTCTATTCAACTCCTGGCCATTACTGGTAGGCCTGTTACTGTCCATGTATATATAACACATGCACAGGATACCTCTGTTGTTCCTCCAAAGCAAGCTGTGTAGGCAAAAAGAGAACTGGTTCGAAGGCCAGAAACCAGTATGGTGTTATCGTTACCTTGGATGCCAAGGCCGCAAATGGACGCAGCGTCACTTTGGAATTTCCATCGACAGACACCAAGCAGGAGGTTTGCGCAGACAATGTATGGAGTTCACTAACATATTTCACAAAAGCTCAGAGCCTTGAGAAGTGCAGATTTTCTAAGAGAGGATATTGAGGTCTACTGGCTGCAATGTCTCAAAGCTGGACACACGCAGTGAATCCAAAACCGAGCCAAATCCCATGTTTGAGCATTTGGTCTGTAGGCAGCCCTAAGGCTGAGCACACCCTCAGCCGCCGTATGGCCAGAGGATAAGAACCTATATTGGCACCTGGAATGCCCTCATTGCCTGCCAAAACCACAGCCAAATACACCTTGAGAGTGAAAAAGGATAACCTACTTGAAATGCTCTTGCAGGAAAAAAATGATTACAGCCCAACTAATTAGTTGTTGGCCAATTTTATCAGCAAATATTAGCCATTATCCATTCCATAAACAAAGTAATGATATTTTACTGTATGTGTAGATTTAACTGGTCATACATATGATATACAGTGGATATAAAAAGTCTACACACCCCTGTTAAAATGCCAGGTTCTTGTGACGTAAAAGAATGAGACAAAGATAAGTCATGTCAGAACTTTTTCCACCTTTAATGTGACCCATAACATGAACAATTCAATTGAAAAACAAACTGATATCTTTGAGGGGAAAAAATAAAAAACTCACAATAACCTGGTTGCATAAGTGTGCACACCCTTAAACTAGTACTTTGTTGAAGCACCTTTTGATTTTATTACAGCACTCAGTCTTTTTGGGTAGGAGTCTATTAGCTTGGCACATCTTGACGTGGCAATATTTAACCACTCTTCTTTGCAAAAGCACTCCAAATCTGTCAGACTGCGAGGACATCTCCTGTGCACAGCCCTCTTCAGATCACCACACAGATGTTCAATTGGATTCAGGTCTGGGCTCTGGCTGGGCCATTCCAAAACGCTAATCTTCTTTTGGTGAAGCCATGCTTTTGTGGATTTGGATGTGTGCTTTGGGTCGTTGTTGTGCTGAAAGGTGAACTTCATCTTCAGCTTTCTAACAGACGCCTGAAGGTTTTGTGCCAAAATTACCTGGTATTTGGAACTGTTCATAATTCCCTCCACCCTGACTAAGGCCCCGGTTCCAGCTGAAGAAACACAGCCCCAAAGCATGATGCTGCCACCACCATGCTTAACTGTGGGTATGGTGTTATTTGGGTGATGTGCAGAGTTGTTTTTGCGCCAAACATAGCTTTTGGAATTATGGCCAAAAAGTTCAACCTTGGTTTCATCAGACCATAACACATTTTCCTACGTGCTTTTGGGGGGCTTGGATGTTTTCCTTTGTAAGAAAAGGCTTCCGTCTTGCCACCCTACCCCATAGCCCATTCATATGAAGAATACGGGAGATTGTTGTCACATGTAGCACACAGCCAGTACTTGCCAGAAATTCCTGCAGTTCCTTTAACGTTGCTGTAGCCTCTTGGAAGCCTCCTTGACCAGTTTTCTTCTCGTCTTTTCATCAATTTTGGAGGGACGTCCATTTCTTGGTAATGTCTCTGTTGTGCCATATTTTCTCCACTTGATGATGCCTATCTTCACTGTGTTCCATGGTACATCTAATGCTTTGGAAATTCTTTTGTACCCTTCTCCTGACTGATATCTTTCAAAAATAATATCCCTCTGATGCTTTGGAAGCTCTCTACGGACCATTTTGCTCTGAGATGCAACTAAGAAAATGTCAGGAAAATCCTACTAGAACAGCTGAACTTTATTTGTGATTAATCAGTCACTTTAAATGATGGCAGGTGTGTAATGACTTCTATTTAACATGAGTTTGAATGTGATTGGTTAATTCTGAACACAGCCACATACCCAGTTATAAGAGGGTGTGCACACTTATGCAACCAGGTTATTGAAGGTTTTTATTTTTCATTTTTCCCCTCGAAGATTTCAGTTTGTTTTTCAATTGAATTGTTCACATTATAGGTCACATTAAAAGTGGAAAAAGTTCTGACATGATTTTTCTTTGTCTCATTCGTTTACATCACAAGAACCTGGCATTTTAACAGGGGTGTGTAGACTTTTTATATCCACGGTACATATGCTCAATTGTTCTGTGGGAACGTGTGTAAAAAAAATAAAAAAGGTCGGAAGCCATCAGACCACATTCCTTATGGTGACCTTCCCTCACACAGCACACATGCAATTTCCAGGGAGGCGGCTGTAGGGTCTGTGTGATATAACTCACCTGTACACATAACAAGAAGCATCCAAACATGAATATTATCTGGTTCTGGATCATATGCTTCCTAAAAAACCTTAGTGGAATGATGACTACCGCTTCTCCTAACATATAGAAGCCATCCAACCCAGTAGGTATAGATACTGAAACATTGTCTTCTGTGGTGAATAAACATACAGTAACAATCCAATTAACTATGAACAGGTAGGCACTTTCTCCCTCAGTATTGCACATCATCCAACACAATAATATCAACTAGCCAAAGCGATTAGCTAATATCTAATGAGTGCTATCAATTTGATCTGGCTATCAAATTTCACTTGCAAAAAACCTGGTCTCTAGATAGTAAAGTGATTCAACTTTCTAAGTAGCTAGTTAACCAAATGGCACCTGCTCATCTAGACTGTGTTTACCTGTCTTACCCTGTCATGGAATGTGTAGTCAAATATAGCCTATTTTTAGAACCTCAATCAGAGTTTGTATGCATTAAATACTGCTATATTTTATGTATTTTACAAAAAGTATATTATTATTTGGTTTGACATTATTTGTCTTTGCTTTATATCTGTTAAGTAGCTAATACTGTGTTACTATTTAATTCACTGTAAGGTAATTATGACACATTCAGTTTATTTTTTCTGTTCATTGTTAGTGGTGGGCCTTTGTGTGACAGACCAAGTACAAAATCATAAATGTCAAAATGTTCAATTGAATGTAGGCCTGAATTGACCAACACTATGCAACGATACATCATTTAAATTGAAAGTATTTTCTCTGTAAAAATGCTAAAGGATTAGCTCAGTTGGTTTTGTAGGGCACTCTTGGAGGTGTCATTTCTTCTCAAATAGACACAATAGCTTATTGGCCACTGTCTAATACTGTCCAGACACTTGCTCACTAACCTAAAACTAAAATGTGAAGGAACATTGGCTCCATGCTATCAAAATTACTTGCTTTCAAACTTAGTATTTCATGGCTACCTGAGGTATAGTAATGATTCTACTTATTGATTATGCAAAACATATTAGACATCCAGCCTGGGACTTTTTGTTTTACAAAAAGTCCCAGACTGCATCTTTAAGGTTAGGGTAAGTGTTATGTAACATTGCAGGCAGGAGAGAGGACATAGGTGCAAGGGGAACAGAGGTGTTGTAAATAATGAATTCCTCTGTTCTCCAAATAGTGTTACCCTTATTACATAAATGGATATATAGTCCTTGGTTTTTCCCATCCAACATTAAGATTGGGATTTGCAGTCCTGTAAATGACCAACAAAAAATGCTCAAAAAAGGGTCTAAAAAAAGAAAATATCACAACCAAAACCTGATAGGTGGGTTTTCGATATGGTTTCGAAAAATCTGTGGTGTCCTAAATTTGCCTATCAAAATGAAAAACCCTATTCAGGATAGCAAGTAAACAGAAAGAGTAGGAAACCCAACAGATGATAAGAAAAGTTGCTGGCTTGGATGACAACATCAACTGGTTTTCCTTGGAGCTAACCAAGGAAAATGTTCTTATCATCTATTTTGCCTAATAGAGCACTAGGCTAATGTCTTGAAAACTAGTTAGTCCAGCCAGGTGAAACATGACCTGACTTTCAAGGTGACTCAAATAATTATGTGCCCACAAGCTAATGTGCTACTGTCCAAAACCAGTCTCAAAATCAGTGCAAAACCAAAGTCCCTAACACTGCTAAGGAAGACTGTACAACACATGCACATGCCATTTTTATGAAATGTCAAGGAAATTATACGTGAAAATTCATTGAATGCACAAAGGGTTTAAAACAATATGTTGTAATCTTGGCAGTTACAATCAGCCTGTCTTGTCATTCTGATGCTGAAGACTGAAGGATGAAGGCGGGTGTTCAATGGGAGAATCACTGCAATGAGTTCTGGGAATTGTACAGAAAACGAGACAGTGTTGTCTGAAATAGCCATGATTCATGGTTCAGAGATGCATCAGACACATTCTTTTCAGAACAAAGAATGTGATGAAGTCCATTCAGGAACCACCCATCTCACATAGACCCGTCATTGATTTTTAGTCTTGAAGATTTTGTAAAGATATTTTTTGCAAATGGACGCCTTGAAAGCATCATTGTCATTCACAGTAAACGGTGAGAGCAATGCCTCCCAAAGTCATGCTTTTATTATGAAGAAACAGACCTCTTTTGATTGATTTCCTGATAGAAAATGTAGAATAGGGTTCCATAAGAAAACCCTAACTGAGAAGCCATGTCAGTGAATAAGAAAGTGGTGCCATACATGTGAAATGTAGCTAAAACAATTGGTTAAACTTTATTTAAACTTGGTTAATATTGATCTGAAATGGCTAGCTGCTAGGTTTTCTCTTAGGTCAGCCTGGCACAATTTGCCACGATGCTAGGGCCAGACCAGCTCAACAAATAAGTAAATCCTGTAACTAAATAATTTTCAGCCAATTAAAAATGAAGTGATCCAACACTTTCTCATTAAAGCATCCTTACCAGATGTCCACCGGTATGTTCTTATGCTCAAATTATCTACATCACCTGCAGAAATAATTAGCTTATACTTCATGACCAAATTAAGTTAAAGTGAAAAGTAGGAGGATTATATAACATATAAAGTTGTATCGACACATTGTACGTGCCAAACGCAATGACTCTTGTGGTGCTGTCAAATAATAGTAATTTACCCACTGCTGTTGCTTCTAGACTGGGGTGGTAGTGTAATCTGCAAAAGCATAGAGATATTGGCTAAAGGGATAACAGTTAGAAAACTACAGACGTTACCTCTCTTCAATAGATTTTACTAATTTTCTGAAGCAGTAAAACAAAATTTTAATTTCTACCACAAACACAAAAGAGGTATGTATAACCGAAAGTGGAAGTGTAATATCTTCTTGCAGCTATTAACAGAGTTCAGGGCAGATGCAGAGCATTCATGGGTTTGATGGGTACACGGTACCCATTGTAGCCAGTCAGAGAAACCCTGAAGAATGTTTGTCTAATCAATAAAAATAACTAATTGTTGAGAGCAGTATTACGCATTTTATTGTTGTTGACTGGCTATTATTAAATTAAATTAGCAAAATTAAACAAATATATAATGTGCCCTTGACAAATGTCTCTAGTGGTGTTGAACAGTAGCAGGAACATCACAGCGTTAGGTGAAGAATGGGATGGAGACAGTGAAGATCCAGTTCTGACAGCAGCTAGGAGCGAGGCCTTCATAAGTATAGGTAACATTTTTTGTAGCCTAATAACATGCTTCTGGTCCTCATGGTAGATAAAGCTTGCTTAGATTGTTTGGTGAATGGCGTTAAAAATGTATATTATCTGTCTATATCTTTGACATGGAAAATCGAGAGTAAGATGGGAGGGCAGTATGGGGGCTATGTCTTGCACCCATGGGAGTGAAAGCCAAGCTCTGCCCTCGCTTCAGTGTTTAAAATCTTGCAAATAATGGTTTAAAAATTAAACAAGAAAAATTAAGATATTTTGTGCCAAACTCAATGGGGCCAAACCTGTGATTAACTTTTGCTCTGCTGGTGCAGTCCGGCACGAGCGTGTGTATGTGATATCAGAAAAACATACACAGCAACACCTTTACAAGATATGTAAAGCATAGCTAAAACTATAATTTGTGTATTCAGAGGATGTAGGCAGGGGAAGATACAGTCCACTCCTAGGACAACTTGTATGCTACATAACCCCCATCAGGTAGAGTGGATTAGATATATTTATTTTTAATATGGCCTAAGCTGCAGACAAAAAATATTACATAGATGTGGATGCATTATACTATTGTATAATTGACGTCTTTCAGAGAATTGTATTTCATACATGTCCGATGTTAATCTGACTGTATTGTCACGAAGTAATGATGTTTCCATCTCCAGCTATTGATTTTATCGACATGTCTTTAGAAAAAGATGGAGCCGTATTTCACTAATGACCAAACCAGTTCGATCTTAATGGTCCAGGGTGACAATTTCCCTCTATTGTGCATGTCAACATGCACATTGAATAGTACAACCCTGTTTCCAAAAACGTTGGGACACTGGGTAAAATGTAAAAAAACAGAATGCAATGATGTGCAAGTCATTTAAACCCTATATTCAATAGAAAATAGTACAAAGACAACATATCAAATGTCGAAACCGAGAAATTTAATTTTTTCTTGAAAAATGTATGCCCCCTTTGAATTTAATGCTAGCAACATGTTTCAAAAAAAGCTGGGACAGGGGCAACAAAAGACAGGAAAAGTTGTGTAATGCTAAAAAAAACCTGTTGGAACACCTCACAAATAATTGGGTTTGTTGGCAACTGGTCAGTAACATGATTGGGTATAAAAAGAGCATCCCAGAGAGGATGAGTCTTTCAGATGTTAAGATGGGGAGGGGTTTACCACTCTATGAAAGACTGCACAGGCAAATAGTGCAACAATTTAAGAATAACATTTATCAACATAAAATTTGATAAACATCATCTACGGTACATAACATCATTAAAAGATTCAGAGAATCCAGGGAGAAATGTCTGTACACAAGGGACAAGGCCCCAAAACTAATACTGGATGGCTGTGATCTTCGGGTCCTCAGCAGCAATGCATTAAAAACAGACACGATTCTGTAGTGGACATCACTGCATGGGCTCCGGAACAATTCTGAAAACCATTGTATGTCTCTGCATCCACAAATGCAAGTTAAAACTCTACCATGCAAAGAAGAAACCATATATAAAGGAGATTCAGAAATGCTGCCGCCATCTCTGGGCCCAAGCTCATTTAAGATGGACTGAGGTCTGACAAATCAAAATTTTAAATTATTTTTGGAAATCATGGACGCAGCCTCCTCCAGGCTAAAGAGGAGAGGCACCATCCGGCTTGTTATCAGTGCAGAGTTCAAATGCCAACATCCGTGATGGTATGGGGGCGCATTAGTGCACATGGCATGGGTGACTTGCACATCTGTGAATACCATCCAGACCAAGTCTTTTTCAGGTAAGGCCTAGCTTATTTCAGCAAGACAATGCCAAACCACATTCTGCACGTGTGACAACAGCATGGCTCCGTAGTAAAAGAGTCTGGTTGCTAAAGTGGCCTGTCTGCAGTCCGGACCTGTCAACCATTCAAAACATTTGGCGTATTATGAAATGAAAAATATGACAAAGGAGACCCTGAACTGTTAAGCAGCTGAGATCCTATATCAAGCCAGAATGGGAAAACATTTTACTTTCAAAACCACAGCAACTGGTCTCCTCAGTTCCCAAACACTTACAGAGTGTTGTTAAAAGAAGAGGTGATGCAACACAGCGGAAAGCATGCGTCTGTCCCAACTTTATTGAAACATGTTTCTGGAGTCAAATTCAAAATTGGCATGTATTTTTCCAAAAACAATAACATTTCTCAGTTTCAACATTTTATATGTTGTCTTTGTACTATTTTCAATTAAATATAGGGATAAATGATTTGCACCTCATTGCATTCTGTTTTAATTTGTATTTTACGTAGCGTCCCAACATTTTTGGAAACAGGGTTGTACATGGAAAAAACTAAAACATGAGTTAAATGAATAACAATCCATTTAACTGGTGAGCTATTTCAATGTTTTAGGTATGGATTTGCGTAACACTGCACGCCACTGTGCAGGAAAACAAAAGAGAAAAGGTTACTCCACTACACCCTCTAACTGCACTCCATTGACAATAGAAATTGCTCATATTCATTGACTTGTAAAAAATATATTTACTTCCACCCCAGACTTGGTTCCTCTCTTACCTGAAAGATCAAGACAAAAATATCAGTTGTTACTATCCTCTGGCATATTAGACATACGAGCTAAAATCAAAAGGACTGAGGCTGATTCATCCATAGTCACTGTAGCATTTTAAAACTGACTGATATGATATTTCTTTTGGGGAAGACGCTGTTCTGCTGAATGCCAAAATCCTATAAAAGACCTGACAGACAGAGAGGGAGGGAAAGAGAAAGAAAGAGCCAGAGAGAGAGAGCTGAGACTCTAAAAGCATTTGAGATTTCAGAAGGAGTTGAAATCAATGTGCAGCCCCAGTTTTCAGAGCAGATAAAAAGGACCTTCCGTCTCAATTGCCTGGAAACTACTTAGAAATTCTCACTTCGATTTATTTCAGCAGTCGGCTACATTAACGCTAAATGCAGCGCGCAAGGACATCACATACTTTGATGTTCTGAGTCAAATGAAAAGCACTAATGGACATTCTCCGACACACAAACACACACACACACAGACATTCTCCTACACACAAGCACACACACACACGGACAGTCACATAGAAAGGTTCAGATTTAGCAATATGACGTCTGAAGAAATTGCAGTTTTTTCCTCATGCAGGCAAACTCGCTCTGCAATTCTGAAAATTATAAAGAATATTATGGTAACACTTTTTGGAGAGTCCCAAAAGTATATATGTACTGTATGCACTCTACAGACTATTATTTACATGTCTACTATCTTCTAACACTAAGCCTTATCCTAACCTTTACCCTTTACCCTAACCTTTATTTGAAACCTAACCCTAAAAATAAAACAAATATTTTTCTTCCCGACCAAAACAAATGTGTCTTCAGGTCTGATTAAATTATACATACAGATCTTCAAATCACCAAAACTGGTTTGGCCTGCTTATTGCTGTCTTTACTTTGCGGTAACTGAAGCTATCATAACCAACTGAAATAAATAAATGTCTCCCAGCCTATCCTGACCTGCCACTGCATCTTTTGCGTCTACATGCTGCAGAGTTAAAAAAAAAAGAAGTAAGGCATTGCACGATCAGCAGAGAGGGCAGTTGACTTCCACCTGCCCTCCATCAAGGCCCTACATGACTTTAGGGCTTGAAAATGTGAAGACAGGATCACTACTGACCCCTTCCACCCCGGTCACCCGCTGTTCCAAAAATGTTCAACCGGCCGGCAGAAGGAAGACAGGCAGTACAGGTCAATCATGGCCAAGAAATCAAACCATCTGAACAGTAACTTCCCCCTTCCTGCGACCCTAGTAACCGGCCATCTGCCCCCCAACACTAAAATGACTATACTAGCCACAGACACCTCCTATCTGTACATTATATAGCTGCACCTTTCTACCCTCAAAAATCTCCCTACGTTTAAATATATGTATTTTTTTACCAGTCTAACATTTGTTTGGACGTGTATCCAAACTTTTGACTTGTACTGTGTATTATCTAGATGGAACTGTAAATGTTATCTAGTAGATCTGTAAATATGTGCATAGTGTAATTGAATCATTAAGATACACTCTTAACATTCATATTGCTTCAGTTTACCCCATATACTCAAGTTAGCGTAAATTACTTGAATGTACCTGAACAAGAATTTATGTAGTCTGTCGCTAATGTGTATTCTGTCACTATATTTTTCTACCACCAGCAGTAAATTCTAGCAAAAAAATGTAGTTAGCATTTATTTGCAAATAAATAAAATCAACTCTGATTGAGATAACTGAGTTAAGATTTTATAATTGCATTTTATTGCATTTACTATATTTAGTTTGTCTGAGTAGTGTATTTATCATCATCTGAAGTTCTACTCTGGGTTGGGAGATTTTGTTGTTTAAAACAGGTTTTAACAGGATTCCTAGGACCTTTTATAATATGCTTTGTGGATGTAGGTCCTTCTCTTGGATATAAATTAAGATGGTGCTGTGAATGTGTTTTTCACACAAACATACCACTGTCCTCTAATAACACCTTCTGGAATAAGTAGCATGAACTAAGGCATATCAGTCCAATTATTATACATGTTTTCCCTGTGAACTGTGAAATATGTTGTATTTCACTGTTGTTTCTCCGCATCTACGATTTGTTTTAACAATGTTGATATGAATCCTTATACCGAATGGATTGTGTTATTTAGTTGGAGGCAGTAAACAATCTGCTTTTTTCCCCTCTTAACAAGCTGCACTATGCAAATTGGAATCCTGAATCCCATTCCACCCACTGCCACCACAAACATTTCAACAGCCTTTATCAGCATCAGTACTCTTGAGACGATGGGCTTTGTAAAAACTGTCCCATAATTCAGTCTGGTCTGTGTGACGTGATGTTTCAGGTCCAGTACCCTGCACGTTACCTTTCGGTCTGGTGTTAATCCTGTGATTCGGGACTGGTTTTCAGTTAGATCAGAAATTGCAGAAGGATATCAGCTCAGCTCATAGATGGTGGTGTCTGATAAGCGTGGCGTTATCTCTCCCCCTGCTCAAAGACGCACCCAGGCTTCTGTCGGAGTGAAGTGGTAGAGACAGACAGACGCACAAAGACAAGGTTTCCCAGTGCATGATGCAGATCAGATAATCGCTCTCTGTGCTGAAGGACGGAGGAAGAGGATAAACCATGTGAACGAAGTTCATCAAGGGTTTTTACTACACACCTGCCTTTCACCACTCTGCTCCAACTGACTGCTGCCGTGATAAGCCTTATTCCATCTGACTAATCTGTAATTAAATAGCTAGATGTATTTAATTGTAAATGTGTGTGTGTGTGTGTGTGTGTGTGTGTGTGTGTGTTTGTATGTGTGGGGGGACTTTTCACTATCAGGTGTGCAGTGCAGTACAGAACCAGGACTTCACTCTAATAGAGGATTATTGCCTGGGCCTAAAGGCACTTCTCTACCTCAAGAGCATCGATGAGCTACAGGACTGGGACGGCCAATCTCCTCCCACAATCCGACACCAGAAGGGCAAACCCATCCCACGACTGGAGGGCTTGCTAGGCAAGGTGAGTAATTGACAGCTGATCCAACCAATAGCATAGCTGATCTACTGAAACGCATTGTGCCATTAACCTTGCACTGTAACTACATGCGCTATTCCAACATCTTTCCATGTATCTGAGATTATTATCTTTGACTTGGTACCTGTCCTTTGTTCTGGTTGTGCTGGTCGACGCAAGAATATTTATTTTTGGATTGGCATTTCTTAATGTTAAATTCAGCAATATAATGTTGATGATGCTGTTCAGAGCTACATGACTCATGATCTACAGATACTTGCCAATGTCTTCCGGAACTTCTAACTTTGATAAAACAATTTGATCCAAGCTCCTCGTCAATGCAATGTGCAGAGGTGTAAAAAGTACAAAGTAAAAGTACTCAACTGGGTTTGGCTGTTTTTGCCACTTTAAGTAAGAATCTAATTAAGATCCTAGTAACCAGGTAAAGGGAATTCAAAACTAACCAGTGATATCTTAAATAAAAAGGATATCTTAAATTAAATTGTTTGTTATGAACTCTGTTTACATGGTCATATAGCTCTTTCTTAGAACTTCCCAAAACTGGTGAACATAGCTGACTACTTTTACTTTGTACTTTTTGATAGAGACACATACCTCTGGCAATGTGTCTCTATCAATTAGTTTAAACTCAGCAACACAGACAGAGGTAGTTGACCAAGGAGTCTGGGGGAGCAGTAACACAGGACAGCCCACAAGTTGTTCTTTCTAAAAGGCTATGGAAGCTGACTGGGCAGAAACAAGAAAAAGAGATGGGCTGAGCCAAGCATAGGCTAGTGATATCCTTTTTGCAATATCGGTACACGTCTAATAATTCTGTTTGCACTGCACTCCTAGACAATACCACTTTTTAAAAGTATGGCAAAGAAGAAAGACAAAAAATACTTTTGAAAAAAGAAAATTGTCACCAGACTTCGCTATTTAAGCATACAAAGCAAAGCAATGTAACATTGAACAACACATCCCTTGGTCTTACCTTTTGATGCATTATTCATTAACATTATACACTCCCTCCTCTGTCAGTACAATTTTCTTCTTGTCATTATATTATGATCCAAAGCTTTCAAAGATCAACAATATCATGTTGTGTGTGTTAATGTGTGTTATCGTGTTGTGTGTGTTAAGTAAAAGAAACAGATTCAATGCAAAACGTGTTCATTCCATTGAACATTTATCAATTTGATTTGAATAGTCACATTTTTTATCATAAAATTATCAAGGTTTTGTGGTGCCTTTCCTATATTTTAGTGATATATTAAAAAGGGAACAAAGGACTTCTCTAGACCCATATTTGACCGAGTTCCAGTTTTCAGTAATTGAATCGCTTAATTGAAAAATGAAAGGACATGCCTACCTTCAAATGGCACCTCTGAAGCTTGTGTGGTTTTAATCAGAATATATTCCAACACCACTGAATTTAACTATGGTGGTTTGTTGCCCGAACAGTTTGGTCATCAGCTTTTTCACAAGACATCTACCTGTGAAACAATCAATTCTCATGAAGCGAGTGAAAGTCACATGCAAAAAAAGAAACAACACTATCTCCCTGCTTTCATATTCTCCGTGACACTTGTTTCTTTCTCACATGGTTGGGGTTTGACAAACAGTTTAGTTTAGGCAGTTCTCACTGCACTGTGAATTGCGGTCTTTCGTTAATACATTACGCAAATGCTTAAAACTGGAAGAGTTTTTAGAGTGGGTAAAAATGAGTCTCGATTATTTCAGACCGAGGTATTGTACTGTAAGTGACCAAGGTAAAAGACTAGGTAGTCTATTGTAGCACAGGCCCTCTGATAGTGGAGAACATGGAGAAGTTTACCCGACTGTGTTCCACACTCTCAGAGCCGCCTTTGTGAAAGCTGTAAGTTAGGGAGGTCTTCTGACAACCTTTACATGCTTTTCCAATCAATGGATCCCTGAATGCCAAACTAGCCTCCCAGTCTTCATGCTGTCATCCATTTTGATGAACATAAAATGTATGGAAGTCTGCAAAAATGGTTGTGACGTGTAGCAGTAGTAGAAATAGCCTGTATTTTTAAAATGAATAGAACTGCTTTGGGTGTACAACTTTAATCTGTGGCTACTCAAATGGATTTTAGTTTTTCACTCCGTCTGGAACATCAGCTGTTACGAATAAATAAATTGTACTAACTATGTTATTTGTCATTACATTGTGCAGTTACTTTTACTGCTGTTTTACACAGTATAAACATTTTGTCTATTCACCTTCTGGTGAAAAATGCAAAAGGTTGCTCAATTGAATCCCCAAGCTGGCAAGGTCAAAACACCTGTCATTCTACCCATAAACAAGACAGTTAACTCAAATTGCTCCAATGACTTTTTCTAGATAAGAACATCTGCCAAATGATTCAAATGTAAAGTCAATGTTTGTACGTCAGAAAAATGCATGTGTGGCCTAGGGTTGTCCAGCTTTTAAATAAAAAGAAATATGCATTCATTTAAAGCCAAAAAAAGAAAGATATGTAAATTTCACAGTTATATTTCCCCCATCTACAAATGTTTTACAGTACCAAGCTTTAACCTACTGTAGAGGTGTTGTTCTGTTGTACTGTATATCCAACCATTTGTACTCAAGTTGCTTAGAAACCTAAAACAGCCTACATCTTACTCTTAATGGACTTGGCAGTTTCCTGATATTAACATTTACAGAGCATTTGGACAGTATTAGACCCCTACAGTTGTCCATATCTCAACAATCTTCTCACAATACCCTACATTGATCTAGCAAAGCAGGGGTTTCAGAAATAAAAAAATATATATATACAGTGGGGGAAATACAATTTCAACACATCAACAATATTGTTATAGCACGTATTTCCAATGCGGCTACTCACATGAACTTCTGACCAGACACTGGTATTAAGTCAATAAAGCCACACAGCTAAAGAAATCATAACATTCCAATCTATTAAAAAAAGTTATGTGCAATGAAGGGAAATGACACAGGGAAAAAGTATTGAACACGCTAACTGAATTTATTTAATGGGTTTAAGTCTGGTGATTCACTGAGCCATTCCAACACCTTTATTGTCTTCCTCTGGAACTTGAGAATCTCCTTTGCAGTATGTTTTGGATAGTTGTCCCGCTGGAAGGTTCACCCACGTCTCAACCTCATCGTCCTGGTGGATGGCACCAGGTTCTTTTCAAGAATTTACCGGTACATAGCTCCATTCGTCTTCCCTTTGATGATTTGGGTTGCGCCGGTACCATGAGAAGTGAAACAGCCCCATACTATGATGCTTCCATCTCCAAAATTAACTGTAGGTATGGTATTTTCAGGGACATGTGCAGTGACATTTCTCCTCCAAACACGGCGCGTTGTATTGTTGCCAAAATGTTTGATTTATGTCTCGTTTTAGTTCAGTTCAGTAATGGCGTCTTCCGAGGTGATCGCGCATGGAGACCGTGGCGGTGGAGTGCATTGCCTATTGTTTTCTCTGTGACAGCTGTACGTGCTGCTTCCAGGTCTTTCTATAACTCTTTTCAAGTAGTCTCTTGGGCTACTGTTCTGACTTACTTTCTGACTGCCCAGTAGGTAATCTTGCGAGGAGCTTCTGTGTGTGGCCGGTTGATGGTGGAGTGATGTTCCTTCCACTTGCAGATAATGGCCCCAATTATAGGAACATTTTAGAGTTGAGAAAACCGTTGCTTTCCTGTACCAGGGCCAATGCTATGTTGCTCAACAATCTTGTTACGAAAGTCTTGGGAAAGCTCTTTGCCTCTGCCCATCATGGGATGTTTTATCAAGTTAATACCAATGCCTGGTCTGAATTTCATGTGTTTAGCTGCATTGGAAATAAGTTTTATGACAGTATTGTTGATGGTTTGAATACTTATTTCCCCCACTCTATACACACTGCTCAAAAAAATGAAGGGAACACGTAATAATCACAGTATAACACCAAGTCAAACTTCAGGGATATCAATCTGTCCAGTTAGGACACATAAGCGATTGTGATTCAATGTCACCTGTTTTGGTGCAAATGAAAGTGACAAACAGGTCCACTGGAGAGGCAACAGCAAGACAACCCTCCAAAAGGGAATGGTTTTGCTGGTGGTGGCCACAGACAATTGCTCTCTCCTTATCCTTCCTGACTGATTCTTCTCTAGTTGGGTGTTTTTCCAGTGTTCGTGTCACCACTGGTAGCATGAGGCGGTACCTGCAGCCCATTCAGGTTGCACAGGAGGTCCAGCTCCTCCAGGATGGCACATCCATATGTATCGTTGCAAGAAGGTTTGCTGTGTCTTCCAGTACAGTCTCAAGAGCATGGAGGACATACTAGGAGATGGGCCGTTACACGAGAAGAGCTGGACAGGGCCGTAGAAGGGCATAAACCCAGCAGCAGAACTGATATCTGCTCCTTTGTGCGAGGAGGAACAGGAGGAGCACTGCCAGAGCCCTACAAAATGACCTCCAGCAAACTACTGGTGTGCATGTTTCTGATCAAACTTTCAGAAACAGACTCCATGAGGGTGGCATGAGGGCCCGACAACCTCTAGTGGGACCTGTGCTCACAGCCCAGCACCGTGCAGCTCAACTGGCATTCGCCAAAGAACACCAGAATGAGCAGGTCTGCCTTTGGCACCCCGTTTTCTTCACAGATGAGAGCAGGTTCACACTGAGCACATGTGACAGACATGAAAGAGTCTGGAGACGCAGTGGTGAATGTTATGCTGCCTGCAACATCATCCAGCATGACTGGTTTGGCAGTGGGTCAGTGATGGTCTGGGGAGGTGTATCCTTGGAGAGTCGTGCATACCTCCACGTGCTGTCCAACGGTACCCTGACTGCTGTTAGGTACCGGGATGAAATCTTCAGACCCATCGTCAGACCTTACGCTGGTGCAGTGGGCCCTGGGTTCTTCCTGGTGCAGGACAATGCACAGCCTCATGTGGCCAGAGTGTGTAGGCAGTCCCTGGATAACAAAGGCACTGATGCCATTGACTGGCCCTCACGTTCCCCAGACCTGAATCCAATTGAGAAACTCTGGGACGTTATGTACCAGTGCATCCGATGCTGCCAAGTAGCACCACAGACTGTCCAGGAGCTCACTGATGCCCTGATCCAGGTCTGGACGGAGACCCCCAGGACACCATCTGGCTTCTCATCAGGAGCATGCCCAAACATTGTCGGGAGTGAATACAGGCACGTGGGGGCCATACACACTACTGAGTCGCATTATGAGTTTGGGAAGTTGCTCTCATTCTTCTCTGAAGATCCCTTGATCCTGACTAATTTCCCAGTCCCTGCCTCTGAAAAACATCCTCACAATTATTATGCTGCCAGCACCATGCTTCACCGTAGGGATGGTATCGTCCAGGTGACATGGCGCTTGGCATTCAGGCCAAAGAGTTCAATGTTGGTTTAATCAGACCAGAGAATCTTGTTTCTCATGGTCTGAGAGCCCTTTGGGTGCCTTTTGGAAAACACCAAGTTGGCTGTGCCTTTTACTGAGGAGTGGCTTCCTTATCGGAGGAGTGCTGCAGAGATGGTTTTCCTTCGCCCATCTCCACATGAACTCTTGACCATTGGGTCACTCTGACTGAACTTCCCCATATCTGTGTTTTGGCACAATCCTTCAATTTCTTGGCTTGGTTTTTGCTCTGACATGCACTGTCAACTTTGATATGTTATACAGACGTGTCCAAATCATGTCAAATCAATTGAATTTACCACAGGTGGACTCCAATGAAGCTGTAGAAACATCTCAAGGATGATCACGGTAAACATGATGCACCTGAGCTCAATTTCGAGTTTCATAGGAAAGGGTCTGAATAGTTATGTAAATGTGATTTCTGTGTAATTTCTAAAAACCTGTTTTTGCTTGCTCATTATGGGGTATTTTGTGTAGACTGATGAGGGAAAATCAGTTTAATCAATTTTAGAATAAAGCTGTAACGTAATAACATTTTGAAAAAGTGAGTATGTCTGACTACTTTCCAAATGCTCTCTGCAGTATGTGTGTGTTTGTGTGTATTTAATACGTCAGTATTATGCAGGTAAGCCAACGATTACAGAAATAGGTATGTGAAAAGGCTCTTTACACTTACTATATATATATAGTATATACTATATATTTGTGATTGTTTCAGCTGTCCTATTTTTCATTGACATGTACTGTTAAAAATAATATTTAAAGAAACACAGGTAGGCTACTGCAATATTACAAGAGAAGACAGCTAATTCAAACAAGCTTAGTGTGTGGATCAAGCTTAATGTGTAGATCAAGCTTAGTGTGTAGATCAAGCTTAGAGTGTAGATCAAGCTCGAAAAGGCAGTGGAATTAAAAAATACATCAATGTTTGTGGGGAGGGGTGTGCAGCATATTATCTTTTATCTGATTGCATTCTTTTTTGTGTGAGCACCTCCTCTAAGATTCAAAATTAACCTGAAAAGGTTTGACCCCTTAGCAACCTACCTACATACTCCAGACAGTCATAGCTACTGTAGTAGCTCAAAGTTGTGTGCTGGAAGACCTTGGTAAATTAATGTTAATAAACCAGACATCATCTTTTCTACAGCAGATGGTTTGCAATTTTATTCTTACCACATTATTGGTATTACTGTACTACTTATATATTTACATCACATTATCTGTGCCCGCCTGGACTTCCTCACATTGTAATTATAGCACTGCCCATGTTGAATGTTAAGTGCTCTGTTCAAAGCAACATCCTACGTCAATGCTGGTGTTTTGTCTTCAAGCTACTAGGCTCTGACTGATAGAGCTCACGGATCAACCTGCTGAGGAATGGCTTAATATCAGATTTGAATCAAAAGAGGTGGCTTTGTCTGAAATTTGCTCTGATAATAACTTGGCTAAAAGCAGATCCTTTTGTTACTGTCTATGGCACTAATACAGGGATTTTCAAATGTTGTAATGTCAAGGACCCCAAACATGTTGATCCTATGCCACTGGTTTCCTTTACAATGAAATATTCTCTCTCTCTTTCTCTCTCTCTCTCTCTCTCTCTCTCTCTCTCTCTCTCTCTCTCTCTCTCTCTCTCTCTCTCTCTCAGGACCTTCATTTTATAATTAGTTTTCAAGCCTATATAATATAAAAACAACACCCCCAAAACAGTATGCAAAAAAGTACCAGTATGCATTAATTCCTAAAGAATAATGCACTTTATCAGCCTTTTTATTCACATCCTCTACATTCTAAATTTCATTCTAAAATATGTCAAAATAATATGGATATTCCCTGAAATAGATTAAATGCATCAATGCTAATTTAAATACTGTTATATTTCTACAGAAACAAGCTTATTAATAGCCTGTCCATGTATTTTACATTAATCTCACCCTGCACTTATTTGAGATCTTGGGTTATTGCACAATGTTTTTAAAAAGGCATTAACAATCTAAAAGTGTGATTCTTATTGCACTTGAACGCTTTGTATTAAAATGCCAACTTAATGCCAACATTTATTGTGTTCCTTCTTGGTAACCACTCATGTTTACTGCAGAAAGCAAAAACTGGTGGACCACCAGTCAATTAAAGCAATGATAAATGAACGAATGCCCAAAATCTGATCATAGAATAAAATCTGAAGATAAATTGGATTAGAAGAATATGATTGACAAGTAGGCTTATAATGAAACTGAAATGTACTACAAAAAATAGCCTCAGAACTGATATTATATCATGTTTTTGCGGACCCCTTGCCAGTTCACCTGCTGACACCTGGTGTTCAGGGGGCCCCGGTTTGAAAACCCCTGAAGTAATGAAAGCAGCCAGACTTGCCAGTGATGAATAACTTAGATGCTATTCATTCAAATTCAGCATGCCTAGACAGCAAGGAAAAGTCCTGATGGTTTATTATTGTTTGTTTACTTTGAAATGGAACATCAATCATTCTCTGAAAATGATTTGTACAAATGCTGTCCTAATCCAATGCCAGTCGTTCCTAACACAATGAAGAAATCTCAAATCAAATTTGACAAAAGCCAATTGTTAAAACATTTCCTCTATTATGTTTTTTCTTTGAGTCCACAATTCCGCGTTTCTACAATCTCTCACATTTACAGGAAAAAGCAATAGCAGTGCAAAATTCCCGGAACAAATGCAAATTAGGAAAAAAACACACTTCAAAAAACTCTCTTCCTCATTAGAAATTAGTGGTGGTTATCAGATCACAGACGTGCAGGTTCTACACCAGCCCAGAGAAAGCTTTGAAGCATCCAAATGCTCCAGATTCCCTACAGTCCTGACGATGGGACATCTTGCCACATTACAAAAGCTACAGTTGAAATACAGGAGATGAGAGAGACATGGAACAAAGAAATGTATGAGTAGGAGGGCAATACCGATAAGAATATCAGAGGTGTTTATCGTACTACCCTCATCTATTGCTTTATAGCTCTACATCGTGTGTGTGTGTGTGTGTGTGTGTGTGGGGGGGGGGTTATCAGCACGAGTGTGTGTGTTTGGTACACTGTGTGGTGTCATGTAGAAACATTGTTCCAAACATGGAGAAGCAGCCTGTACTTAACATCTCCCTGCGGCAACATGGTGCCGGATACACTGATGCTAGCGCAGGGTGACACCAAGGAAGAACAAGACATTCACATCACCGGTCACTGAGAGGTCTGGAGCACTTGCTCTCAGTGCTCTCAGCTCTGAGGTGACAAAATGAACGACAGTAGTTTTTATATCATAGCATTGTGTTGGCTTTTATTTGGAAGTAATCTAACATTGTTTTGATGCCTCAGCTCTCACATAAGACTGTTTAATATAGTATGAAGGAATCTATGTCATATTATATTCATTGAGATTTTAGTGTTTAGTTCACCCAGGTGAAGTCTATGGCCAAAATTACCTTGAATTATTTGTTGTGATACAATTTATCTCAATTCCCAATTTCGTGATGTCCAAATTAAATTTAGGGCTTTGCCGGATTGCAACTACTAAACATCAGGTTCGGGAGTGTCTAATGTTATCAGATACATATCTTGCCAAGCCATTCCGCTTCTTATTACACTACACACTCAAGCAGAAAGGATTTTCTGGCACTAACATGCTGGAGAAGAATGCGTTCCCAAGACAACAACCATCATTGAGCTTGCAAGCCCTGGACCTACCAAATTGAATTGCTAGAGTGAGGCAGCCCGGTCATCTTGACTCTAACAACATCCACCCAACCACTCTGAGCCGTGCTGAGCCAATTTATGACACCCCCGGCCAAACATCCGGGCACTGTCAGTGTGCCTTGACCAGGATTCGAACATCGGCAGCACTCTAGGGCACACGACTAATTTTGAAAATTTGTATCAGGGCTTGGATTGGTAGTTCAGCCATAAATGCTGAAATGTCATGATTTGTAATCAGTGAAAGTCACACCTTGTCCATGGACTTCTTACAGGGTAACATATCCCGATAACCGAAATCATTTTCTAACCTAGACGGTAAACATACATTTTAACGGGCAATGGATCACTGTACAGTGAGCATGACATTGTGGTTTGGGTATCGGTATAAAGGTAGATAGGAATGCTGCCACAGAGGCCTGGTTTACTGGACTTGCCCATGCCCACTAGTGGACAGTATAGATAGAGAGTGACAGCTCACCTGTGTCTGTGTGTAGGGCAGCTGTTGCCGCAGGGCTGAGGAGCAGTGGCACAGACCCAATGAGACAAATACACCAAGCACACCATGGGGGGACAGGGTCACATTACTTACAGTACAGGCAAGACAAGGGTGACGTATAGTGTGTGTGTGTGTGTGTGTGTGTGTGTGTGTGTGTGTGTGTGTGTGTGTGTGTGTGTGAGTGGCGGGGGCACGTTTTGGCTTGTCTACTCAGACGTTGATGCTGTTTAATCTGGCATCCAAGTTATGTTGTTGTGGTGAACAGGGCTCAGCTGTAGCGAAAGGCTTAGGGTCAAAAAGACCAGGGGTGACCAGAGTGAGGTCAAAACCCAGTAGGGGCTTTATGGCTTTAAATCACTAGAAGACACTTCAGGTCAGAATTCAGCCAACGCACACCCTTCCTGAATAATAAAATACCTCGAAAATGAAGTTTAAAAGACAGGCAGTGTCTTTAAACACTAGATACCTCTCCAGTGATGAATATCTCTCAGATTTTCTGAAGGTAAATTTGGCCAAACATAGCGTCCAATCATAGGCAGCACGATTCTCTGTCCTAGAATGAAAGTGGTTAAGCTTAGTGACAGGTTTAACTGGACACGTATTTGTAGCGAAGCGTGGTTATCGGGCCTTGGTTTGGCCTGTGAATCTGAATAAGAGCACCGTCACAGCCCTAGAAAGAGTCTTCAGCTTTCGACTCTGGGGATCTCCATGAAGATGTGGGAAAGGGAAAGATGTCATCCAGTGGGTGTGGCTGTTGATATGGTGATACACCAATAATATTGGCAGAGATAAGTAAAAAAAGGGTTCCTAAAGTCTTCTTCAGCTGGCCCCATAGGAGAACCCATCATGGTTCCTGGAAGAACCTTGGTGGTTTGAATATACAATCCTTTGTGGAAAGGGTTCTACGTATGTTACCAAAAGGTGTTCTAGTTGGAAGCAAAACAGGTTTTTCAGTTGTTTCTCATGTGGGGACTGCTGAAGAACTCTTCTGGGTTCTAGATAGCACTGTCTTTTCGAAGAGTTCAGGGTAATGGATGTCTTTTCCCTCTCTCTGTCTATCTCGCGCTATATCTCAGTTTGTGCTTGTGTGTGTCTCTCAGGAAACGTGTAATCATCTGCTTAGATCTTTGTTCAATGATTGATGGTTAAAGAAATGTTAATTACCACACACACACAAACACACCCCTCCTCTGCTTTGATCTGAAAAACACCTGGCAAATTCCAACCTTAGGACACTACTTAAGCAATAGTTTATTCGTTCTTTCCTAGTTAACTGGTGATATTGTACCATACTTTAATGTGTTGATTTAGTGTGTGTGTGTGTGTGTGTGTGTGTGTGCAGGTTTAACTATCCTGGTAGGGAACAAACAAAAACAAAAAGATTATTGAGTTTAAGGTCAGGGTCAGATTTAGAAAATTAGATTTTGAATGGGAATAATATTTGGTTAAGTGTGTGCGTGTGTGCATGTGTGTGTGTGAGCACGCACGCACGCATGTCTTGTCTGTTAATCTTCCACACTTCCTCCCGTCCTCCAAAATGGAATGTGGTGTTTCACGCCACCGGGCGAGGCCCATTTGTCCTCCATCTACCTCAGATCACTGAAGGAAGTGGGCCATAGTAAATATGGACGTGTCACAGGAATGGAACTGAGCCTTTGTAGCCTATCTGTCTAGGTTTGTGTGTTTGTGTGTGGTTGTGTGCACGTGTACACACACAGCGGAGATCATTCATCACTCCGCATGTTAACCAATGCTGTGTAGGCAGGTGCAGCTCATGATATTACTATCAATAATTCAGACACGCAGGTCAATGGTCGCTGAGGTAAAAAACGGAGAGAAAACATAACCCTGGGTTATTGCGTGTTCATGCACGTAAATTCATGCATATATTGTGTGTGTGCGTCCTTAGTCCACACGCTCCTATGGAAGACTGGGAACTGTATGCCTAATTCAATATTCCTCATTTAACCCAGCAGCTCTGCGTTCTGTTTGCAGCTCACCAATTGTCACTGGGTGTTCAGCCATTCACTCCTTTCAACGCCTGCTTGGCTCTTTTGTGACAGTTTGAATTGGTACCAGTGGCTAACTCTTTTCAGTGTAACAGACTGTGGTGATACATATTATGCTTATTAATCGACAGTGGCAATTCAATTGGCCAATGGAAGCCTCGGTTTAAGCTTTAATATAAAACAGCTCAGTCTAGAGTGACTGTATTGAGTATTGAGAATGTGTTTAGTATTGAGCATTGAGACTGTATTTAGTATTGACTGGTAGCTTCTACTAGTAAACATTTAAAGCTGCTCATTCAATCAACTGTCATTATTTGAAACTGCTCTTGGGTCAGTGATTGCTACGGATGTTCAAAGGCCCCCGTTGACAAATGGAATGGCAATTGCGTGTAGCTACATCAAATGTGATTGATTCTGACCTCTGACCTTGGCAGGATCTCTGGCCGTGTCCGTCACTGACATGACTGCTCCGGTGGTGGGGTCGTCTGGAGGAGTCTACGCGCTGGTCTCCGCACACCTGGCAAACGTCGTCATGGTAAAGATGTGTGTGTGTGTGTGTGTGTAATGTGTTGACTATCATCCTGCACAGGCTCTCTTCACAGAGAGAGACACATCAAAGCAAGGCATTCTGAGGCCCAGCAGCAGCTATGGATTCCATACATTCCAGGCTTTCAGCCCCTTGTACAAAGACAGGAAGTGTTTGTCCACTGTCTAGTGATGACTGTGTGTGTGTGCACTTGTTTTTATTACCTTGTGGGGACAAAATGTCCCCATAAGTATAGTAAAACCTGAAAAACATGCCTCGTGGGGACATTTTTTAGGGCCCCACGAGGGGAAAGTCAATTTCCAGCTCAGGGTTTGGGTTTAGGGTCAAACTTACAATTAATTTTAGAGTTAGATTTGGGGGTCCTTTAAGGTCCAGGCGTTGTTGGTTAAGTTTAGGGTTAAGGTTAGGCATTACATCTAGGTAAAGTTTAGGCATAAATGTTACTTAAAAGAGGTTAAGGTTAGGGTTAGGTTTAGATTAGGGTTAGGTGAAGGTTAGGGTAAGGGTTAGGTTTAGGGTTAAGATTAGGGCAAGGGAGCATGCAATTTTGTTTTTCTGGGCCCCATGAGGATATAAAAACAAACGTGTGTGTGTGTGGTTAGATTATTAAGGTTAAGGTTAGGGTTAGGTTAGGTTTAGGGTTATATGTTTTATGTCTGTTTTTCATGTGAGTGTGTGTACTGCGTTGGGTGCATATAATGGGCGTTGGAGGTAGGAATTAGATCATGGTCTTATGATCTAATTAGATTATTACATTTTCTGAAGCTCTGTGTTAATTCACCTTTGATCCTAGCTGTGTTCAGATTGATTCATTTCAGGCACATTATGCCAACAAGGTCATGCCCAGGTCAGACTGCTCTCTGATTAATAGGATGGCCCTGGTTATCTAATATATACACTGGTGGTCCAAATCTTCTGTAGTACTTCTTCCTTTCAGACAAAATTTGATATTCTACATCAGCAAGAAAAGGGAGGTCAAGAGTCACCACATGTTTGCATAGAGATGGTTAGAGGAATAGCATGGACATCCCTGTTGGTAACTGCCATTTTGATGTAGACAACCGGTTGGGACCTTGACCTTCATTGGCTGATCCCTCCTGTTGACGGCTCACCCGATAAACTATACTGAAATTAACTAATTCAACATGGAAAGGCCTCAGTGACTCAGTCAATACTGGAACAGATGCTCTAACAAGGCACAAGTGGGTGTGGCTAAGACATGTTCTCAGGCACAACCTATTGTGGAGTGCCTGGACACCATGCTTAGTCATGGTATATTGGTATTATATCACAAAAACCCAAGATGCCTTATTGCGATTATAAAAAGGTAAGGGCAGTTAACACAGAGCAGTGAAAAGTGATATTATGTCTCCCTGTGGTGTATGAGACCAGCGTTTAGAATTTGAGGCACCTAGTTTATAATACATTGTATGATTCATAAATATATGATATATAAATATATGGATATGTCAATCCAGGTCAATGTGCGTTTGTCTCTGAAAGCTATCTTTACTAGGGGAGTAAGAAAGGGTCTTATCGCATGGAAATATATAGACAGGATTAGATTTCTCTGGAGATTTCAAAGACCATGTTGCATGGCAAAGAACTCCTAACGTCTGGCGCTACTGATGATGAAACCTTCATTTTGTGCTCTGCCCATCTCTGTCACCTCTTCACTCATCCTCTTTTCTTTCTGTCCCCAGAACTGGTCCGGTATGAAATGTCAGTTTAAGCTGTTCCGGATGGCCATGGCTCTAGTCTGCAGTAAGTCTATCTGAACTCTGAACACTGTGCCTGCAGGGAGCCTAAAATGGCCCTCTTTTTCGGTTTATTTTTATAATTAAAGAACCGAGTCACTGGAGACACCCAGTCTTGCGTACTGTTAACACCAACCTTGCTCTTGACCTAGATAGTAAGGTGGCATGTAGGTTTTGGAAACAGGTAATGCCAAGTGGCTAGGAATGGAAGTAGAAAACACACCTTTGGACGGTCATGTCAAATGGTGAAGATGCTCGCTGTGGGTCGGGGCACTATGCACGTGTACTCTTGTCAAGTTTGCTAAACTTTTTGATTGTGTTTAGTGGTATTTTCAAATGTTTACAGATTTTTTTATATCCTTTACTTGATATGTGGAAGTCAACAACCATCTGTCTCCTTTCAACTGAAAGCTCTTTGGTTTTACCCATGGTGATGAACAGCAAATTTTACGTGTGCAACCTCATATTGATACCCCAGGGAAACAGGAACAGGAGAAAAGCATCAGTACAGTTCCTGAAAAATGAGAACAACTAAAAAGCATAGAATTTCATAAGACACCACTTTGTTTTGTTTTACTTTATATATTCTTTAGGGGTGCCAATACTTTTGAAACCTATGTTTTGCGTCTTGAGTTGACTAAATGCAAAAGACACGCTTTGTAATAAAGTACAAAAAATAACACTTTTAGTGGTTTACTGTGGAATCATAATTAGACTTTGACCGACATAATCCTAAAACCTCTCTCTACCATCCACCCTCTTCAGTGAGCGTGGAATTCGGCCGTGCTGTTTGGCTCCGGTTCTACCCCCCAGCCTTCCCTCCCTGCCCAAACCCCAGCTTTGTGGCCCACCTCGGGGGCGTGATGGTGGGTCTCACCCTTGGGGTTGTTGTTCTCCAGAACTACGAGCAGCGGCTCCAGGAGCAGTCACTCTTCTGGATCTTCTTCTCGGTGTACTTCCTGTTTGTCCTCTGTGCCGTCTTCTGGAACGTCTTCGCCTACAGCCTCCTGGATGTCCGGCTGCCCCCTACGCCATGAGCTCTGGGCGAGGCTATGTGAGCTTCCTCACCCCCCTCCCCTCCTGTCTCTGAAATAGACTCAATGGCACAGGACTGCAGGCTAAACCAGTCGAGCGTTTCAGAGAAGTCTCCACGGAGGACTTAGAGAGCCAACTGCAATCCTTAGAGCTAATGGAATATCACTGCCCAGGTCCAAGAATCTAGAACTTGCCTTTATTCTTGACCACTAGAGAAGTGTGGCTCCTCCTTCTCTTGAACCCAATGCTGCTTGTTCCTGTCAGAACCCTATCTGAGGTTATTTTGAAAGCTGAACTAGAAGGAACAATCTGTGAAGGACCTATCCATAGAGTTTGAGAGAGTTAAGATACACAGGTGTCTGGTATGGCCCAAATGTCTGTGCTCTACCCTCTAAGTCCGAATTGAAGCTATGAAAAGTTCTAGCTTTTAACAGCTATAACAGCTATAACGTCATGTGATGGGTTTGCTCTAATGTCCAAGTGTTTACCTGGTGATCTGACGTTTTCTGCGCCCTTCCATGTTGCTTTTTCCAGTATGTTGGCAAGACAAAGACATAATGGCTGAAACAGAAAGAGATGGGGACCAAAGCTAGATATTTGCAGGGATGTTTCTTTTGTGTCTTTGGTGTGTGAGTGCCATAGATTTGACGAAACACGTACTGAATTGTTCTGTAAGTCCTAACTCTTATAAATTAAAGCGTGTGTGTGTGTGTGTGTGTGTGTGTGTGTGTGTGTGTGTGTGTTTGGGTTTGTAGGAGCAGTATTGCATGCACGGTTTGCCGGACTGGACAGTATTGGCATGTTACACTGGTTACACTGACTTTGGATTTGAATTATCAAAAATGGAAATGAGTGGAAACAGAGATAGAAGTGGAGTTCAGTATTGCTTAGTGTTCTTGACTGTTGCCAAAATAATCCCACATACCTAACAACATACTATACAAAATGCACTGTACGTTTAACAGTGGAATATGTTGCCTTTTGGGAGGAGTACTGGTTGAGCTGGTTTAACGTCAGCAGCCTCCCAGTAATGACACAGACTTACGTACTGAATATTTAATCTAAATGAATCAGTTGTCCCAATAGGGAATTGTGTTCTTCAGACAGCCCTTAAAAACAGGGACAACGAAACAATATACACATAAACTAATAATGAGTTCGGTTTAATTTTTTGAATCGTTCAAGAGGAACTGTCATTGTGATAAGTGGACAATACTTCATTTCATATTCAGATTTACAAAGTTTATTGCCAGTGGGATATAATCCTTCTTGAGGAATCTAAAACGATATCCTAAAGCGAGGAGTTCCAAATCGAGGAGGGGGTGATAGGGACACTGGGATTACAAAGGCTCTCCTCACCTCACAACTTCTAAATGTCCCTGTGAGCTGTGACTGTTGCACTCCGATGACCTCGCTGGCTACATTCACCCTGCCTAGCCTATTTTTGCTGCTAACATTAAGATTGCCAAACCAGCCCACCATGGGGAAAAAAAGCATCAACACAGGTTCTATAAAACTAACATAAAACAAAATTATATTACGAAGTTGTCCTCATACACATCTCAGAAACAGTCAAATCTGAAATTAAATTAATTTAGCTCATCAGCCTGTTCATTTCGGTGAGTAAAAATAATCTATATCACTTGGTTTCCTTTGTGTGGTGACAACCATAGCTGTTATACCATTCCAGGCAACCCTTGGACGGTTGCTAAGGAGCTCACCCTCGACCTTCTCCGTATACTTTTCAGTTTGGTCTTCTTGCTTCCTGACATGGCCTCAACTCTAGATTCCCCTTTAGCAGTCACATTGCCCCCATAGAAAGCAGTGTTTTTTTTGTTTGACACGATGAGCCTTTCGATAACTTCGTAACCTCTGTCATAGGCTGTGCAAATGCTGCGGCATCTGCAGCGCTACCTTCCATTGAGAATTTGAAGTGTACTGTAGACGTCCATAACACGGATGCTACTGTAAGTCAGGTTGCATTGGATGTTGTGGTTGCTTCGACGGGAGAACGTCGGACCAGAACCAGCCACGCTCAGATTGGCCTGTCGCCCCTCGGTCGGTTTACCCACTCCAGGACTGTCACTGTCAAGCCGAAGACGTTTTTGACTTGGATGTGAAATGATTGCACAAATAGGCTGCCGCCCGGGTTAGCTCAGACGTGTGCTGTAACTTAACCTCACCATGGCACCAGTAATTGCGTGGCACAAAATGACTTATAAATGTAGTTATTTACGAATTAATATTTTAACATACAATAGGTGACTGTTGTTTATTTTTAAACACGGTGTTGGTATCTGTTGTATAGTGGTTGACTGGTCTACATTGTGCTATCTGAATTATCCTGTGTATTTAACATTGATCGATGAGATAATTTGGGATTATGTATAAGGGCTATGATACTGAGAATGGCGACTCACTGACATTATTTTAACATGTGCATATTTTGTAGATTTTTTATGTAAATACTGGAATACATTAAACCGTTTTTATAATTAAACTATCCCTGAATTCCTGGCGTTTGGTAATTGTCAGTGGTCTGTGCTCACTCGACTCCTTAATGTGCAGAGAGACCTCCTTGGAACGAGACACACAATCCTATAAACTGTCCGAGTGGTGTTTTAAAAGTGCTCTTGTCTGAATGGCTGAGGAGGCTCTGAAGAAAACAGCGGATGTCAAAGTGATCAATGAAACGCGTGAGGACACAACAGTTGGTCATTATTCACTGAGTGAAGCGAGGCCAGCTATAGTGCTGCCTCTTCAGTCTAGTCCCTTGTCTTATGGAAGCCAGCAGAAGCACCCAATGCGTACAATGAAACATTCATCGGCTGGTCTTAAAAGTGGGTTCTAATCGGTTTAAGGATTAGATATTCCATTCTCCATACTAGTCATTTACCTGAGAGGGAAAAGGAGGGAGGGAACAAGATGTGAGGTCTGGATGGAACATCTGTTGCTGTAAGTAGATTCTTTGGCCTTGGGTATAGAAATCTATGTATAATATTTTTTTTCAACGTTGTCTTAAATTAGTGTATGGTTGGTCCCTCACATTTTAGAAAACGACATGGGGAAAATGCCATTAAGTTGTATTTGTGCCGACCCCTTTTGAAATGGTTAGTTTCTGCAATCAGTAACAATACTGGGGTGCAGTAGCCAGTAATTGTATGTAAGGTCATGAAAGCAGTTGAATACAAATCCAGGGACCGTACATTATGGATACAATTTATGGGCATAAGTCATTGATTATTCATGTCATAGGTTACTGTCGTCTGTTGTAATAACTTTGATTTGTTTTTCCTGTTTTTTTCTGAAGAATGTCCATAACAAAGGCCATTTATTGTAAAAACAAGTATAAACAGGTGAATTAGACCAGAATTAAGGCACTTTGCAGAGGCATTGCTGTCAAATCATCTATGAAAAGAATTTCGCAGGAATTACAATAGCAGTAATTCCTAATAGAGTGTTGGAGACCAAGAAAATCTATCAGTTTAACTTTTCCGAGTTAAGCTTTAGTAATGTTGCTAGTTCTCCATCGAATATACTATATTTTTAATTTAAGTGGATTAGCGCTTTCACGTGTGTACAGAACAATAATAAATAAGCATAAAGGTTGGGATTAGAATGAAGGGTATTTTATTTATATTAATATTAAATTATCATTACATGTATCTACTTTCTCATTAACAATTTGTCCTTACATTTTGCACAGATGAAACTGTATCAATGTTTCACAGCCATAAGGTTTTATCTTTGATTAAACCGCCTCTGCATTCTGGAGTTGCTATATACCTACTGGGAACTATAACTTCATGACAAATACAACTTAGAAATGCTTCTTTTTCATAGCTTAGCTCTTGTACCCAATCAGAACTCAAAATATTAGCTTGTTTTACTTCAGTGTTTGTAAACAAAGTAAACATAAAACAACACTCTACAGCCTCAAAATATGGCTCAAACTATAATTTGATATCATGGACAGTCTAGCTAGTGTGTCCATGGGATTTCTGGGAATTTCAGTGTAGTTACGTTTATTTAGTCCCATCCCTCCAGCTTTTACAGAAACAGGGTCATGTAGAACATTTTGTTATTGTTTCTTGCTGATTCCCATTTTAAGGTAAGGATCTTACTGATTTATGAAAACTAATGAATTTTTAAGCAGTACTAAGTTCAGACATTTCAAATCTTTTTATGCTCCATAAGACAGAAACTTGTAATCCCACACTCTCAATATACTAATTTATTTTCTGCTCAGACTTCTGCAGTGGGTATTTTTTTGGTTATTTTTCAGTTATTTGATTCAGCCTGGATTATACTGTAGGGAAGGAAATGGGCTGAGGGACAGCTACTAAAACATTCTCTTTATCAAATCAAGGATGGACTGGACCACAACTCAAAACATTCTCAGTTATTGAAGTCACAACATTAGGAAGTAGGTCTCAATGAATTACTAAATGTAACTAAATTTGGACTGGTGTACAAGATTCTCAAGGTATTCAACATTGATATCCCAGTAAAATATTAACCTAACAAGTTAAATGAAGACCAAAAAGCAAAAAGAAAATTCTCAAATGTAAATTTTGTGTCTGTAATCTACCAGGAGAAAGGACAGAAAACACCCATGGTAATTACACGCTCTCCCTCTTAAAACAAATAAATAATGATGGTTAACTAGCAATAATTATTCTCCCTCTTCACTGCTCTAGTATCTTTGTGGTGAAATATCGCCTCCATGTGGACATTTAACATATTACACAGCACATAATCCTTTGGAAATTAAGTGAACATAAAACATAGGCTTATTACTTGGTATGTTTATTAATATCAAATTAAATCGATTTATATAAATAATAAAGTTAAACGCTGTCAAAATATTGCAAAAGACAAAGAATTTTATCCTTATTTGTGAAAGTGAATCACATTTTTGGGAGATGCGCACGTGTTCCGTCAGCACTGCATTGTGGGTGCAAAGCAGAATCGACTTCCTCCATCTGAAGAAGCGCCATTTTCGGCGTAGTCATACAGCATGCCGCCAATGTTTATCAGATAATAACAACGAATTTCAGTGTTTATTATTATCTGTTAGCTTTCCAAGTACTATCTGAAAGATGGGACGAAAGAAGAAGAAGCAGATGAAGCCATGGTGCTGGTATCCTTTGCTGTAAAGAGACGACACGCGAGTCATGAAAGGAAATGGATGGCTCGAGGGCTTAGCTATCTAATCGAGAAGTAGCTAGCTAATAGGCCTCACGCGTTGTTCGTGACCGCGCTTGAGACTTTATCGTCTTTTGTAAACATGTTGTGTATATTTATATTCTCAACAGTCTCTTTCAATGTTTTATAATATTTTACCAAAACAATGTTAACCCGAATGTTGTAAATTGACGAATATTTTTTTGCCGGAAATGTAGTTCGCTAACTAACTGCTAAATTACGTTAGCTAGCTACACAGTACCTTAATTAGTTAGCTAACGTTAGCAAGCTATTGTATTCATTGTTTTAGTTAGCTACCCAGTTTATGATGTTTAATCAGCATATAATGGCACAGCGATAAGACGTTATGCTTGAAGTGTATACTTTACCTTTAAATCATGTGGTAATGGCAGGGATTTTTTTAAGTTCAGCCAGATAACGTTCATCCATAAAGTTAGCTGACTACAATCCACAGCAACTGTTTAACATGGCGTAAACTAGTCTATACTATCTGCTCTCCTTAACTCACAACTTTAAGGTATTGTAATCGAGATTTTGACGATGAAAAAATCCTCATCCAACATCAAAAGGCCAAACATTTTAAGTGCCATATATGTCATAAGAAGTTGTACACTGGTCCAGGGCTGGCAATCCATTGTATGCAGGTTGGTGTTCACATTCTCGACTGGTTGTCGATTGTCAGTGCGGTCAGTCATATGTGAAATAAATGACTGGGGGTGTGTGTAATTTGAATTTCAGGTTCATAAAGAGACCATCGACGGCGTCCCTAATGCCATACCCGGAAGAGTAGATATAGAATTAGAAATCTACGGCATGGAAGGAATTCCAGAGAAGGATATGCAAGAGAGAAGACGGACGTTAGAACAAAAACAGGGTTAGTTTTTGCCAACATCCTGCCCTTTGTACATCTGCTTTCATAGATGTTTCCGGTATATCAGTCAGATGGGTGATGATATGGTTCCCGCTTTACCTTCATCAACTAAATCCATGGGTTCACATTTTGCATCTGTTAAAATCAGTTTGTTTTAACGCCCCAGGTTTTAACGCCCCAGGCTATGCCAACTTAGTCATGCTCAGGTCATAGTCTGTAGCCGTGTGTCAGGGGGCTGATCATATTTGGGAAATACTGTGCACCTCAAATACCCCTTTACCCTGTGTTTACAGAAAGCCAGAAGAAGAAGCAAAATCAGGACGACTCTGATGAGGACGACGATGATGATGACGCCCCAGGCCCTTCGTCATTCCAGCAGCCGCCGCAGATGACTACTCCCCAACCCCAGGCTGGATACGTCCCTCCCATGTCCCAGCCAGGTATGCCCCCAGGGGCAGGGGCTCCAGGCATGCCCCCAGGAGGCTACTCAGGTAGGACATTGGCTGGGTGGCCAGATAATTGATAGCTCACTTCTGTCTGCCCGGGAATTCCCATAATAACATAATAATGATCCGTGACGACGTTCAGCGGCACAGTAGGGAATTAATCATTCCCGTTCTGAGGAACCTGGGAATAAATGGTTTATAGGGACTTGTAAACTATGATTGTTGCGTTGATTTGAAATAGTCTCTTGTTTGTTTTTGTCCCCACACAGGAATGCCACCTATGATGCCAGGAGTCCCTCCCATGATGCACGGCATGCCCCCTGGTATGCATGGAATGCCTCCAGGGTGAGTATGGTCTTGCCACGCGCTACTCGCGATGTCCTCGCATTCCTGTCCCCGAATGCCACTTTGTGACTTTCATTTTACTACCACACGGTGTTTTCCAGCCGCGCCATGTCGCTTTAGCAGAGCGTCGTCAACACAGCTGGTATAGACATGTTTTAAAGCTTCAGACAGAGCTGATGGTTTCGGTTGCGTCGTCCTGACAGTCGCTCTGCTCTGTCTTTGCAGCATGATGCATGGGATGGGGGGGATGATGCCTCCCATGATGCCAGGAATGCCCGGGATGCCCCCAGGTAAGGACTGTCCTGGAGCCCGCCTCCTTCCCCTTCCTTACTCCAGCCACCCCATCCCCAGTGGAGTGGCCTGGCATTGACAGGGGATACAGAGACACGGCTCGCTCACGTCTCCACGCCGGGACCGTTATCCCACGTGAGGCTCGTGAGAGAGCGGACACTCTGCCAAAACTAGGGCCAGCGGGAGAGACATTGTCTCAGTCTTGTCGCCTCCTGAAAACTGTGTTCCTACGCTGTGGTGTTTGTCACGGATTGACCGACTGAGCGCTGCCGTCTCCTCCGACAGGAATGCCCCCTCACATGGGCCACCGACCCGGTCTGCCCCACATGGCCCCGGCTCCCGCCGCCGCGGGGATGCCCCGGCCCACTGCAGCGACCGCAGCCCCGGCCGCCGTCACCAAGCCCCTCTTCCCCAGTGCTGTACAGGTGGGTCCTTCCTGGAGGGAACGCGGCTCAGGCCGCCTCGCTAAGTCTCCTCGACTCCATCGTTTGAGCGTTCTAGATGATTTCATGTCTTAAGTAGCGAGACGAAGTGCTCGTTAAGAGTCGTCGTGGTCCGTGCTGGTGTACTCGTTTAGTCACATGCATACTATTCCAGTAGTGACGGTTGTAGCAGTGATCTATTTCTGCTAGTGTTCTTCACCTTGCCTCTCTTCTCTACACTGCAGATGGGCTCTCATGCTCCAAGCACAGCCTCTTCCAGCGTCAGTGTAGACTCTCAGACTGCTGCAGCCTCTAAGCCTCTGTTCTCTAACTCGCCACAAGTAGGCAGGACTCTTTTTATGTAAAAGTCTCGTAGAGGCGTTAGTGGCATGCAGCGTGTCAGCTTGATTTGGGTGGGAATGCTACAAAAAAAATGGTAACTTGAATCAATTCTGACAAACCGAGGTTACCAGATTTAAGCAGGCTTTTGTGCATTCCTCGCGCATTTTAATGAATCAATCCACCCAAGAGGATGAGCTGATGTCTGGCCTCCTGTGGGTGGACTTGCTGCATGCCTGTGTGTGGCTTTCCCTTGTGTTCTTCATTGGGGGCATAAAAATTTGTTTTTTAAAAAGTGGTCTTGTTGAGGCATGGCTTGCATTTTGCTTCTTTTCCCCTCCCCTAACTTATGTTAGCATGATTCCTTCAGATGGTATTTTGCATATGTACATGCAGTGTTTCCTAGTGATGTCTTGATCTAGCAGCGCTGTGAAATGACTCGAGTGTGTAAGTTTTGGTCCATGCCGGAATGCTGATATCTCAATCACTTCCCTAACTGCAGTTCCATCACTATAACCCCTTGTGGAATCCTGTTATTTTCAAGTCATTGAAGGTGATAAAAATGCCTTAGTGTCATGAAATTCTGAGACATCGTTTCAGTGCTTGTTGTGATCATAAATCATGGGACGCCAACCTATGTCCTTTAGAAATTACTTTGTCGGATTCAGTAGCCCACCAATCTAAATATCTGAATGGGTTTCAATGACGTCAGTCCAGCGTAATCTGTGAGTTGTCTCTTTCCTCTGACGGCACCTCTTCGTCCCTGTCTCCTAGGCCCAGCAGAGTGCCTCTGGAGCCGTGCCTCACAGTGTGCCCTCCACCTCCTCCGACCCTCCCAAAGCAACATTCCCTGCCTACACCCAGTCCTCTGCCCCCTCCTCCTCCAACCCCCCCAGTAGCACTGTGGCCAAGCCCCCGGCCACAGTGACCAGTAAACCAGCCACCCTCACCACCACGAGTGCAACCAGTAAGTTGATCCACCCTGATGAGGATATCTCACTGGTAAGTCGCTCCGGCTTTGCGTTTGCCCTTTCACAGTAAGTAATGAATGAGGAAGTACATTTTACTTGTGGCGTTTTGTGGTTTTGAACTTAAATGCCTTGAGAAAAAGAACTTCCTGTGTAGGTGTCATTGAGCCGTGTGGTTTGTCGTTGAACTGAAAGGGACGTGCTCGAGCCGCCTCCAGTCTGAGAGTCGCCTCTGTGTTTTGTCTGCCCGCTAACAGGAGGAGCGTCGCGCTCAGTTGCCCCGGTACCAGCGTAACGTGCCCAGGCAGGGGCAGGTCCACATGTCTGCCCCTCCCGTAGCGGCCGTGGGCGGCATGATGCCCCCCCAGCAAGGTATGCCCCCCCAGCAGCCCGGCATGAGGCACCCCATGCACGGTAAGATGCCGAACGTCGTTACCGCGCCTTAATGCATCGGAGGAAGGAGTCACCTCCGGCAGTTTGGTTGTGGTTTGTGTGATGTTCAAAGGTCCTTCCTCCCTCCAGGTCAGTATGGCGGCCCCCCCCAGGGTATGCCTGGCTACATGCAGGGCGGGATGCCTCCGTATGGACAGGGACCTCCCATGGGGTACCAAGGCGGGCCTCCCATGGGCATGAGGCCCCCTGTCATGTCCCCGGCAGGCCGCTACTGACGCAGCAGTCACGCCAGCCGCCCAGCGTCCCCTCACTAGGTTTGGAGGTTAAACCTTTTCTCACCTTGTGCTTTTTAAAACTAGCCCAAGCCAATGAGCAGTAAGACCAACCAGTGATGGTGAAGAAAACCACTGACGAAACAAATATATTGACACAGCACACGGACATTTAACATCACATCTTTAATGGAGGAGAGAAAACTAACATAGAAAAAAAAAAAGTAAAAACACACAACTTCATGATGACAACTTCACGATGTGGTTACACATTTGATACATGTATGGTGTTTTTCTTCTCATGTTTCACTCAGGTTTGTAGAAGTGAAGTGTGTTAAATATGGTTCATATTGTTTTGACTGCTCGCTGCTGGAGAGTAACATGATCGTACCGTACCGCCCCCCCCTTACAAAAAGGCAAGTTTCTCTGTAAATATATACTTTTCTGTTGCGTAGAGTGTAAGTCAGTGGCGAGGCCCTCACAGCACACTTAGGTGCTGTTGGACACCCTGTCCCCAACCGTCGGGTTGGTGAGGGTCCTCCTTGATGATGATGATTCCAACTGTTTAGTAGTCTGTCATCAGATCCATGGGTTGTCTGTCAGTCTCTAGCTTTATTCTTATTTCAGGTTTATTACATGATCAAAAGGGTAACTTAATTGTGTGGATTTATTCTCTGTACTGTTTTAAACAATCTATGTTGTAATAAAACCCACTTAAAATCCAATGCTGTTTTCTTCCTGACCCGTGGATGGGGGATGAGGCTTCATGACGGTTTGTACCATGGAGGTTAGTACCTTCTTTATGAAGGTTTGTACATAAATGTTGTCTTCATGGAAGTACAGTATTGATACGGTGACTTCAGCATTCCCAGTGATCTCCGGTGTTTCATCATGATACATTATTAAAATCTAAATAGTCTAAATCTAGTTTGATGATCTTTATCATATAATCCAGTCGTTAAATACCTGCACCCTGAGTGAGTGGGCTTGCGTTTTTTTATTCTCCCCCCCCCCCCCCCC